>CALYLW010000836.1:265000-266693 GCA_944989445.1 Ampullaceana balthica
TTTTTGCATAACTTAAACTAAATCAGCAGGGTAAATTTTAAGCTCAAACCTTGCGTTTCGAAATTTTTCTTTAAAACAAATAAACCCAATACACACCTGACATAAACATTAATATTCACATAAATATCCCTTTATATATTGTGGCTTGGCGTGTCCGTGTGAGGCCCCGGGGTATCTAATAAAATAAATTATTGCAAATTAAGACGAAAAATAATAAATATTTTGGTGTCGAGATAAACAAGAAGGCGTTTCTAGCTTGATATGTCTCACTTTACGGTCACATATTTTTTTGTTAACGCAATGTGCTGTATTATTGGTGCAGTCATAACTGGTGCGCATTATTTAATGCTTAAAGTGAACGTCTGGAACGCGTTTCCGGCGGATAATAAACAACCGGTTTATCACGATTTATTTGGAACACTCCAAACTTCTTCACTACAGTTGCCCTTTGTGCGGTATGTAATTCACTATGCATTTACTTTTATAATGACTATATCATTAATATTTATGCAAAATAATATAGCGCGTAGCCCAAGATTAAGGGTTTTCTCATTACACATAAATTCATATATATAGTATAGATATACATTATTATTATTTTAATAATATACTTGGACACTTTTTTCAATATATTATCACATAACCATAAAAATAATTAGCATACTTATCATTTTTAGTGCTAGCTCTAAAGCTTTCTTGATTTTCATCTTGAATTGAAGCAGATCTTTTATTTTGTTTTGAACATTAATTATATAATTTTTATAGTATGTTCAAAACAAATCATATAAATAGTAGGGAAAATATTAATGAAAGAAAATTTATATTATTTGATTTGCTACGTTGGTATTCGTATCACTTTGCTATTCATGACGGGCATTTTAATCAGTTTCTGAATGCCGGAAAGCTCACTCACCAATTTGTGGTTGATGCCTTTTTCAAGACTGCGGCCAATCGATTACAGTGTGTTCTAATAATTCAAAGTGAATTAATAGCTGAAGACAATGATGTCCTTTACAAATTCGTAAACAGACAGGAATCGCGTGATATTAACATAATACCTTAATAGAAAATTATACTGCCTTCAAGTTTCCAATGAAGTCCCAGAACTATGGCTCCAATGTTCCTAATGGGAAGTAAACGCAATACTTCTTTGTTATATTTACTTTACTGCTAGCAAACACTGCAATAAATATCACATTTACATTCCATTCCTTCATTCACAGGAAAGCATTGTCATCTTTTGCTACAGTCATGCCTATGCGAAAAAAGGGGAGTCTGGGCAGGAAAACAGTCAAGTCAAAAGTCGTAGAACATACACGTGCAGTAGAAGCTCCTGATGAGAAAAGAGCAAGACTCCAGGCAGATCAGGTCCGCCACAGAGTTGCCAGAGCAGCTGAAACAGCTGAGCAAAGGCAATCACGTTTCCAGGAAGATCGGGTCCGCCTTAGAGGTGCCAGAGCATCTGAAACAGCTGAGCAAAGGCAATCACGTCTCCAGGAAGATCAGGTCCGCCACAGAGTTGCCAGATCAGCTGAAAGACCTATTCAGCATGTGGCACGTCTTCTTGGCTTAAGAAAGCAGAGAAATGTTGCCATCACTTTGAAATGGAAAGCCCACACGCATGATGGTTTCATGTACAACCCATAATATGACTATGAAAGCAACAATCTTATTGACATTGGCAGAATGGCAA
>CALYLW010000836.1:267924-294530 GCA_944989445.1 Ampullaceana balthica
TTTAAATAGACTAGTGCACAATGTACAACTACAACACAAAAAGTGAATAAACGTAACAGTTTTAGAAAAAAAAACACTTTAATAAACTTTTAACTTATGAACATATTTCAAATTCATAACTACAAAGACTTACTCTAAACAGAAAAGAGATTATAGCTTTCACAAAAAAGCTTTTGTATAAACATTACACCTTTACATTATGCACATATTTCAAATAAATATAACACTTTAAAGACTATTTGAATATTTACAAAGACTTGTTCTAACTTCAAGCAGAAACGAGATCAAAAGGTTAAACTATAAATACACTTTTAATTTATTTACATATTTTTTTTACAAACAAATCCAACTCTTATATCCTAGTCGCTATGTCTTCCCATGGAGATGTCAAATGTTCCTCAATTGTTATTATTGGCAAAGGTTCTGGCTGAATAATTTCTTGCTCATAGATAAAGCAAAGAAAGCAGGGGAAGAACGCACACAAACTGCAGAATGAAGAAATCAGAACAAAGCGAGTTAACTGTAATTGGTCGAACCTAGCGAGGGCCATTCGTCATGCTTACTTGCTCACGTCTTATGCCTGTCCTAATTTATGGTGAATTATATATATACTAGCGTACACCCGTCAAAAATGACGGAAGTTTTCAGCTGAAATCTATTTATTTTATAAAAAATGCACTTTTTTTAGGGCGCCTACGGCGCCGACCTTTTTCAAAAGCCCAACTAACTTGTCCTTGTTTGATAAATACTAAATATTAAACTTTCTGAAATGTACACAAAGTATTTTATAATAGGGGTTGCAGGGCGCCTGCGGCGTCCCCTTTCTTTTTTGATTTTATAATTTACCATCATCAAATCCTCATTTTACATTGATCCCTTTTCCAAAATTAAAATATGAGCGAAAACAATGACGCGATATAATATATTTTTACAACGCATATTTAATTTGCACACATTTTGATGCTTTGGTGCAGTAATTTGGTTTTCTCTGCTTTCTAAAATTAGTAGCGCCAGGACAGACTGACTGACTTGCGTGACAATTGCAAATTATATAGTTTTACTAGGGTATCACCCGTCAAAAATGACGGGAGTTTTCAAAATGGATATATGTCAGTTTTTGTAAATTGTCCCTTCTGCCTGAAAGCCGCATAGTAAATAATCAGAAAATGTAGAGAACAAGAGAGAAAAAATACATATCTTTTCCATATTGAACAATTTTATGCGGACGTTTGAAAATATTGGGTTTTTTGTGGGTGTTTTTTTTTGCAATATACTTTTCAAGGTTATTTTTTGTAAGCGGTGGGCTTTCTAAAATCTAGCGTTACGAACGGACATAGCAGAGTATGTATTTTGATTATATATACGAATATATCTGTTATGAGAAAACCTCCAAGCTTAGGCTTCGCGTTATATAAGTTTGCATGAATAACAATGATATAATCATGATAATAGTAAATGCATAGTGAATTACACACAGCATAAAGTGATACTGCGGCAAAGAAGTTTGAAGTTCGACGTATTAACAAATATTGCTGAGGAGTCAGCCGGACATTAACTTGCGGCATTGAATAGTGCGCACCAATTATGAGTGCACCAATAATACAGCACAGTGCGTTAAAAATAAATTATGTGACTGTAATATGATCCACATCACGCATATCTGTGATTTGAGGCCGTTTAAGCTTCATCGATGATTATGACTTGTCAGTTTATTCGCCCATTTGTCCATACATTATTACCACAACATTTTCAAAACATGTAAAAAATAAACTGTAATTTTACACATGTTAATAACTATTTATTTTGCATGAAACGTAGTAAGCAAAGTTTGTCACAGGATAACAGAAAAGATTAACTTATCAACTGTTAATCATATTTACAATTTAATACCCACGTGTTAGTAATTCACATAAACGATTTTATTGTTGTCAAGTCAGCACCTTTTCAAGATCTATTATGACTTGTCAGTTTATGTGCCCATTGGTCCATACATTATTACCTTTACATTATCAAAAACATGTAAATAAAAAATTGTAACTATTTACAAATATGAATAACAACGAACTATTTATTTTGCATGAAACCTTTGAAGTAAAGTTAAGCACTGGATAAAAGAAAATATTAAGGTATCAACTTTAATATACACGTTTTAGGAATTCTAATAAACGTTTTCATTATTGTCAAGTCAGCATCCCTTCCAGTTCTATATTAAAAGCAAAGATTTTTTATTCAAAATTAGTCTAAGACACAGTGAAATATTACATGTAAATAACAATAAAAAACAAACCCGTAAAAAACAAAGTTTTTGACTATAAATCCCTTATATATGAGACATAACTAACAGTATTGATTATTTTCAAACATTTACAGACTGAATCTGTCTTAACTCAACTTTGCATCATAACCCTAGTGGGGGGGAGGGGTGGGTGGGGGGGAGAGGGGAAAAGTCTGGTCACCGATTCGCTTGACCGAGCTCAGAGTGACACGTAAAATGTAAACAAAAGCGCCCCGTCGCTTCGTTTGGGTCGCCTCAATGCGTCAGCTCAAACTTTCACGTGGCAAAAAAACAATAACAAACCGTGAATTTAAATTAGATACCTCAGATAAGGATAAACTAAAAATGCATTAATTTAATTACGGTACGTTTCGATCGATCTGAAATTTTGATACGATGCATTGTTAGGTCAGACGGGTCAGTGTGCCAAATTTCAGTTCGATCGGATCATGGGAAGTTGGTCATTTTTGACTTCTGTTTTTCCGCCCGCCCAAGACAGAGAGAGAGAGAGACGGCCGCGAAGTTAATATAAGGGATTTAAAAAACAAACCCGTAAAAACAAAGTTTTTGACTATAAATCCCTTATATATGAGACATAACTAACAGTATTGATTATTTTCAAACGCTACAAACATTGACAGACTGACACCGAGTGATGTCCCTTGTCTGAAAAAAATTGGGGTGGGACGTGAGGTGGTGTCGGCACGACGTTCGGTGTCAAATCAAACTCACGTGGAAGTGGAAGAAAAAACAATAACAAACAGTGAATTTAAATTACATACCTCATATAAGGATAAACTAAAAATGCATTAATTTAATTACGGTACGTTCGATCGATCTGAAATTTTGATACGATGCATTGTTAGGTCAGACGGGTCCGTGTGCCAAATTTCAGTTCGATCGGATCATGGGAAGTGGGTCATTTTTGACTTCTGTTTTTCCGCCCGCCGAGCCCATGAGATGATGAGAGAGACGGCCGCGAAGTTAATATAAGGGATTTAATAAAACAAACCCGTAAAAACAAAGTTTTTGACTATAAATCCCTTATATATGAGACATTACTAACAGTATTGATTATTTTCAAACATTTACAGACTGAATCTGTCTTAACTCAACTTTGCATCATAACCCTAGTGGGGGGGAGGGGTGGGTGGGGGGAGGGGTGGGGAGGGGGGGTGGGGGAGAGGGGAAAAGTCTGGTCACCGATTCGCTTGACCGAGCTCAGAGTGACACGTAAAATGTAAACAAAAGCGCCCGTCGCTTCGTTGGGTCGCCTCAATGCGTCAGCTCAAAATTTCACGTGGCAAAAATACTTAACAAACCGTGAATTTAAATTACATACCTCATATAAGGATAAACTAAAAATGCATTAATTTAATTACGGTACGTTCGATCGATCTGAAATTTTGATACGATGCATTGTTAGGTCAGACGGGTCCGTGTGCCAACTGTCAGTTCGATCGGATCATGGGGAGTTGGTCATTTTTGACTTCTGTTTTTCCGCCCGCCGAGCCCATGAGATGATGAGAGAGACGGCCGCGAAGTTAATATAAGGGATTTAATAAAACAAACCCGTAAAAACAAAGTTTTTGACTATAAATCCCTTATATATGAGACATAACTAACAGTAGTGATTATTTTTAAACATTTACAGACTGACACTGAGTGATGTCCCTTGTCTTTAATAAATGGGGGTGGGATGTGAGGGGGTGTCGCACGACGGTCGTCGTCAACACGACGGTCGGCGTCAACTCAAACTCACGTGGAACTGGAATTTAAAACAAAACAACAAACAGTGAATTTTGAATTACATACCTCATATAAGGATAAACTAAAAATGCATTAATTTAATTACGATACGTTCGATCGATCTGAAATTTTGATACGATGCATTGTTAGGTCAGACGGGTCCGTGTGCCAACTTTCAGTTCGATCGGATCATGGGGAAGTTGGTCATTTTTGACTTCTGTTTTTCCGCCCGCCGAGCCCATGAGATGATGAGAGAGACGGCCGCGAAGTTAATATAAGGGATTTAATAAAACAAACCCGTAAAAACAAAGTTTTTGACTATAAATCCCTTATATATGAGACATAACTAACAGTAGTGATTATTTTTAAACATTTACAGACTGACACTGAGTGATGTCCCTTGTCTTTAATAAATGGGGGTGGGATGTGAGGGGGTGTCGCACGACGGTCGTCGTCAACACGACGGTCGGCGTCAACTCAAACTCACGTGGAACTGGAATTTAAAAACAAAACAAACAAACAGTGAATTTTGAATTACATACCTCATATAAGGATAAACTAAAAATGCATTAATTTAATTATGGTACGTTCGATCGATCTGAAATTTTGATACGATGCATTGTTAGGTTCGACGAGTCCGTGTGCCAAATTTCAGTTTGATCGGATCATGGGAAGTGGGTCATTTTTGACTTCTGTTTTTCCGCCCGCCGAGCCCAAGACAGACAGACAGAGAGAGAGAGAGAGAGAGAGAGAGAGAGAGAGAGAGAGACGCCGGTGAAGTTAATATAAGGGATTTAAAAACAAACCCGTAAAAACAAAGTTTTTGACTATAAATCCCTTATATATGAGACATAACTAACAGTATTGATTATTTTCAAACATTTACAGACTGAATCTGTCTTAACTCAACTTTGCATCATAACCCTAGTGGTGGGTGGGGGGAGGGGTGGGTGGGTGGGTGGGGGGGGAGAGGGGAAAAGTCTGGTCACCGATTCGCTTGACCGAGCTCAGAGTGACACGTAAAATGTAAACAAAAGCGCCCGTCGCTTCGTTGGGTCGCCTCAATGCGTCAGCTCAAAATTTCACGTGGCAAAAAAACAATAACAAACCGTGAATTTAAATTACATACCTCATATAAGGATAACCTAAAATGCATTAATTTAATTACGGTACGTTCGATCGATCTGAAATTTTGATACGATGCATTGTTAGGTCAGACGGGTCCGTGTGCCAAATTTCAGTTCGATCGGATCATGGGAAGTGGGTCATTTTTGACTTCTGTTTTTCCGACCCGCCGAGCCCATGAGATGATGAGAGAGACGGCCGCGAAGTTAATATAAGGGATTTAAAAACTATTTTGGGGAGGAGTCCGATTTTTTTTAAACATACAAATATGCAATCTCAAAGTGTATAAAAGAAAAAACCAACGCTAAAATGAGCATAAGTTGACAAATTTCATTTTCAGTAATAAATAATGGCTTTGTAGTTCAAAACGCATCGAAACTTGACAACCGAACGACAACCAATTGTAAATTTCATAAACCGAAAAACGAATGTTATATATTAATATAGAAAATTAATTTTATAATTACGTACGTAATATTGACATGGACACACACACAAAAACGGACATTTAATACAAAAAATAATAATAATATTAATCACATCAAATAAAACATTGCTCTTTTTACTTCGTTCCCTTCACACATTAATAAAAGCTCAAATAATGACGTCACGTCACAATATTTTATGGTGAGCAACACATTTTGTTATAATCTCAAAAGCAACTTTTTTTTTAATCGGGAATTACCTCGCATAGCGTAGGACTGACTGACAGACACTACTGATTTGCGTGACAATTGCAAATTATATAGGTTTATAGATGACTTTTTCCTGATATAAAAACAGCTGTAATTTGTATTAAAAATATCAAAATACATGGGGACGCGGTGGTCGAGTGGCAGCGCACTGGACTGTCGTACTGATGGTCACGGGTTCGAATCCGTGTGAAGGCAAGGGTTTGTTCCCGGGGCCTAGGGCGTCCCTGAGTCACCCCGCTCCGAATGGGTACCTAACACTACATGTAGTTAGGCGGCTGGGTAATGCGTGGAACCCACAAAGCCGTGGCCTGTGAAAGCTGCATCACTTGCCAACAGATCATCTGTCATGGTCTGTGGACGCAACTATCTTCTGCATAGAAGGAGCGTCTGTATAGATGAGATAAGAGATAAGATACATGAACCTAAATTTGTCAGTAAAGCTGGTATAACACTATTATTATTAACGCCAGTCCAAGAACTGCCTAAATTATTCCAGGACTATATTATCCTTATAACAACCAGAAGTAGGAGTTGACACATCACTTTAACTTAAGATATAGTCTGACATCTCAAGAATTTTATTTTCTTTGTTAAGGTTTACCTTCAATTTTTTTTCATTTCGCCCTCACTAAGCTTTAGAGCTGATCCAGAACTAGCTTCCTAACTTTGCTTTTGAAATAGTGGCAACTAAAATAAAAATAAAATCCGCTGTTAAGGCAAGTTATGTGACAATTATTGGCTGCGATTTGTTACTAAATTTAAACTAATTTATTCTATTAAACCTAAAAAATGTGTTTGAGTGTGAGATTCGATTTGAGGGATAAAACATAACAAATGATGAAATGAATGATATATGTAATTTAGGTTTAATGGTGCAGGAAATGAAAAAAAAAGTCAATTCGCAAAATAACTTTTTAAAAGTTGTTATTTGAGTGTAGTTTTGAAAACCTGGATATTAGGATTATTACTGATGTGTAATCAGAGAGAATTACATGGCTTTTTGACACAGAATGAGAAAGACTGTTCATCGAATGTTGTAGTTCTTATATTAGAACAAGAAATTGTCTATAGAATATCGTAACTTGCGAGATGGTAATACACGTGTGGGAAAACGTAACAAAGGGTTATACTGCGACTCGTTGCATTCATCAATACTTCAATAGTCTACAAATGTGTGGAGTTAGGCAAAACTAACTTATGATGTTATTTACATTTATTCAAAAATATTATAAACAAAAGAGTATTAATTTGTTTTGTATATTTTCACTCTATGTTATTCTAACTGTTCACTCTAGATAAATCTTTAGTTAAAGATTCCGTATGTTAAACTTAGGATAACTCTACCAGTTGTTATTTTCGACTTTTTTGGGTTACCTCTCTTCGTAATTTATCGTGACGTCTATGTCACAATTACCAATATGTATCACTGTGTCAAGGGATATAATTCTCATTTCAAGATTTTAATTTTATTTATCTAAATCTAAAACTTGAATAAAGAATAATTGCTATTGTAGATTTATTGATGAAATACGAAATATATTGTTATACGTTTAAAAAAAAACAGAAATAATAAATATTCATTATTTTAATATATTGTAATTAAATATCTTCGTGTGTAAAATAGCTGCAAACTATGTCTTTCAGATCTTTATAAAACTTTAATTCTTATTGGAATGAAATACGTATTATTATCTGTAGAGAAGGTGTGACTTTCTAAAACCGAATGTGACATTTCACTTTCTTCGTTACTCTGAATCAGTGCTGTTAGCACTTTATTTTTCAACCTAGATCTAGTTTTTTTTCGACATTTCCTAGGTTTAATTTTTTTTTCAAAAATAGACATAATCTAGGTTTTTAAAAATTGTACATACCATGTGAAAGTAAGAAAGACATAAATGTAGGAAAATTTTTACCTCTTTTTACACGCTTTTATTTAACTCACACTGTTTGTATGTTGTATCCTTCAAATCTTGTAACGTATAATTAAACAACTTCTGATGGCCATAGAAATCTAAATTTTTACCACAGATAGATCTTGGATCAAAATGCATTGTATCAAAATTTCAGATCGATCGAATGTACCGTAAATAAATTAATGCATTTTTAAAATTTAGTTTATCGCTATATAGCATGTGTAAAATTTCAAATTTTCCAACGTAAGATTATACCACTTCTGACAGTCAAGTTCTCACAATTGTACCACAGATAGATCCTGGATGGCAATGGATTGTGTCAAAATTTCAGATCGATCGAAAGTACCGTAATTAAATTATTGCATTTTTAAAATTTAGTTTATCTCTATATAGCAGATGTAAATTTCAAATTTTCCAATGTAAAATTAAACCACTTTAATAAAGTTTAACTAATTAAAATTGAATTGATAAGGTCGAAGAATCGATTTAAAAAATTTTAGACTAAAAAGTAGAAAATAAAATACTTTGAAAAAATCTTTTTTTTTAAAAAGACACGCTTTTATTTACATATAGAAAGTGCACTAAAAAGAAGAAAATACAAATTTTCTATGATTACAGGTGAAATCCACTGCACATAAAAGTGTGGGGCGCTCATCACATCACGAATCTACAATGCGCCACGATGGTTAATCGATAACAATGAACTGTACAGTGACGTAGATATCAATCATAATGATTTAGTTTGTGTGCAACAAATAGAACCAGAAGCAAATGAAGATCAAGACGTTAGTGCATCTAAAGAGATTGAAGATGATTCGAGATGCTACTATCATATTAATTAGAAATATTTATCTATATGCAGAAGAATAGTAGCATAGAGAAATGAGTTGTGATGGGCGTCCCACGATTTTATGTGCAGTGGATTTCACCTGTAATCATAGAAAATTTTTATTTTCTTCTTTTTAGTGCACTTAACTTTCTATATTTAAATAAAAGCGTGTCTTTTTAAAAAAAAGATTTTTTAAAAGTATTTTATTTAATTTAAAAATAAAACGAAAAAACAACAACACTGCAACATAAGTGACATAAGTCAATAACTATTATTTTCTGTTTTGGGATGGCACACATGATGAAAAACATTTTTGAAAGTTTAAACGCGGGACAACTTTTGGAGGCCATATTGTCACACATCGCTTTTCATGTGTGTATGTAGGTGTTATCAAATAACAAAATCTCTCGTACAATAATTTCTTGAAACACTTAATGTTAATAAAATGAACTTTAATACTGGATAATCCGATGATTACACAAATCATTATATACAATAATAAATTTCAAGTTTCACATGGTTGAGACGTATTACCACAGCCATCTTGGCTCACATCACTTATTCTCTCACCTCCTTTCATGCACATATCACGTGATCTCTCTCTCTCTCTCTCTCTCTCTCTCTCTCTCTCTCTCTCTCTCTCTCTCTCTCTCTCTCTCTCTCTCTCTCTCAATCTCGTGATTCTCAAGTGACACATATTTTGGTTGATCAATCACTGTCAATCTGAAAATGTTGGGGAGCTGCACACGTGATAAATTCATGAAATATACAAAGGCGCGGGAAATAATCAGGGTTAAGAATTATTAACCTTAGGAGAAATATTGCTATTTATCGAAAATCGCATGATGTTGCTTGACCAATCAATGTCAATCAGAATAATGATGATTAGTTGTTTACATGATTGAATTCATGAAATATACAACGGCGCTGGAAATAAACAATGTTATTTGTTAGCAATCTTAAGAAGGAGATTGCTATTTAAGGGGGAGAAATTTCGGATAACAAGTCTCTATTCCCCTGGATTAGCAATGTGATACTCATATCGCTATGTGGGTTCTGTGGAACGACTATAGCGTGGCTACAGTCACGATCTGCCATATTGTCAACATTCATTTAGGTGCATGAGATCGGTTCTGAATCACCTGTTTTTATAAACATATGTGGACAAAGTTATTCTCCATTGTTTAAAATACTGGTGTTTGCGTCATGTATTTAGAGAGGAATGGTTGCGATAACAAAATTTCTAGGATTGGCTTCAAAGAGATAAAAATTGTAAGGAACATAGTTATTGTAAATGTTGATGTGTTACACTCAAGAACGCCACCAAATCAATGTTACTAACACATAAAAACACTGAAAACACAAGAAATGTTTTGAAGAAGCTAAAAGAGAGTTTCCATTAAAAAATTTCTGAAGAAACCGGAATCAAGTGAATCAGGTAAAATAACTAACGCAGAAGCTTTAATAGCTGGCTATTGTTCAGAACATCAAATTCCATTTGCACATGTTGATCATTTGGTGTCTGTGGGCGAGCATTCTGTGGCAGTATTGCCAGTAAAATAAATTTAAAGATAACAGAGTTATCATATGTTATTCAAGATGGAATTTTAGGTTATTATTTACGAGAGTACTGATGTTTCAGTAAATCAGATTTTAGCAATAGTTACACGTTACTTTGACCATAAAAAAACTAGATTTTGTTGATGGGTTGCTAGATACTGTTACGTTTGACAACGGTAATATGCAGAACTTTTTGATTCCCTTAAATCTGTTCTTGAAAAACAGAATATTCCACTAAATAACATCATTGGACTCGGCAGTGACAATTGTTCTACAATGCTTGGTAAGAGAGAGAAAATGGTTTTTAAAAATTACTAAAAGACATTCTGCCCAGAGTATTTGTGCTATGTTGTGTATGTCATTCTTTTGCATTTTGCGGAAGCCACGCAGTATTAATGTTGCCACCATTTTTGGAGTCACTTTTGAAGGAAATCACATCGTACTTCTCTTGCAGTAGCAAGCGTCAGAATGATTTTACCATTATTCAAGATATAGTAAAGGTTGTT
Source organism: Ampullaceana balthica (assembly GCA_944989445.1). Classification (NCBI taxonomy): domain Eukaryota; kingdom Metazoa; phylum Mollusca; class Gastropoda; family Lymnaeidae; genus Ampullaceana; species Ampullaceana balthica. The sequence goes on from CALYLW010000836.1 coordinate 278,577, forward strand.
CATCACCGCATTCCGAAGCTTGCCCAAACAAGATGGCTTTTGGAGCAATGGGAAGCTCTTGTTCTTTATTTTCAAACAAATTCAAAAACTGATTTGGTATTTATTATAGAGCTCATAAAATACATAAAAATCTCATTAATCGTGGCACTAAACATATGCTCTGTTTTCTCCAATACATTCTTAGAAAAGTTAATGCTAACTTAGAGTTTCAATTGGAACATTTTAGGTTTCATCCGTTACATACCATGGTGTCTAGTGAGTACAGGGTACAGGAGCATTTTGAGTTTATATATTAAAGAAGAAGTTATAATGTATGATGTGTTATGCAATATCGATCCTAGCGACAGAAAATTGTTTAGCTCACTCGAAGACCTATTTTTAGGTGGGAGAACTATGTCTCTTTTGGAGCAAGAACCACTTGTCAATGATGTTTTTGTCAGATTCAAAAATGACTATTTGAAACTTTAGTGTACAAGTTAAACAAAGATTCTCCTTTGATGAGAACAGCATGGTTGCAAGACTTAAAATTTTAGATCTGAAAGTTCTACCTAAGGAAACTGTCCCCGCGTTTATTGCAAAACTAGCAGTTTCCCAAATCTGATCCCTGATGATGCACTGAATGATTTGGATGATGAATACAAGAGTTTCAGACTAACCAGAGATTAGCACGACATTGATAATTAAAACCATGACAAATTCAGGAGTTCTGGTACAAAATACGTAGCATAAAAAAAGCTTGAATTAGCCAAAATATTCAGTTATATTTTTATCAGAATTTATGACATATGTAACGGTTCTACCACACTCTTCTGCCAGTGTTGAGAGAATCTTCTGTCCGGCTCAGGGTTGTATAGCCCACTTTTGCCAGTGGCACATCTGGTGCTCAAACTTCTATACTACGTAAGCTTGGCTATGCTAGCCCCTACGCTTACTTGCTCCACTGTAGGTAACACTACCCTACATTTACTTGCTCCACTTTAGGTACACTACCCTACATTTACTTGCTCCACTGTAGGTAACACTACCCTACATTTACTTGCTCCACTGTAGGTACACTACCCTACATTTACTTGCTGCACACCAGCAAGGCTCCCTTCACAAGACCCGTCCTACAAGGGTTTGGATTGCAGAGGACGAATGTGTCTTATGTACCAGTATATAAGGACCGCTCACCCACGACTGCCCTAAATTCCTAGCTATTCCATTGGCTGAACCTTTCGTCCCATGGATGGTACATGTGACAAACTTAATTCTTATTGGTTAAGCCTTACGTTCCAATAACTTTTGTGTGACCCCCGACACAAATACAAAACAGCATCCCTACTAAAATGGCCTAGCCTAAGTATCCTATTTCGTCCTGATAAACTTTAGCTGACCTATCACCAGCGTTTCCAAATCTTTGTCCCTCCAAAGTTAGTGTCTCACACTACTCACAATACCTCTGAAATTATGCCCCAACGGTTCTAAAATAAAACGATTCTCAAACATATATTTAGATACTCAATATTATTGGATTTTAAAAACTTATAGTAATTATGATTTAAGTTATTAAAATATGTCTATTTCAAAGGTTTTTAATTTTTTAAAAAATTTCATGAATTTATTGAAAACAGTTTTTTTTCCCCACAGATTTTTTAAAGCTTTAAAAACATTTTTTTTCTTGAGATTAAAGACGCCAAGGCATGATGGCTTTCTTTACTGAGCAGCTCATAAAAGTAGTCCGTAAAGTCGATTATAACCGTACATGTGGTTAAAAGTGCATCAAACATTTTCCAAAAATTAAGATTCCAGATTCCTAAAAAAATATCAAAATATATGAGCCTAAATTTGTCAGTAAAGGTGGCATATCACTATAACTATTACCACCAGTCCGAGTCTGAGTCTAAATCAGCCTAGCACTATATTATCCTTACAACAGCCAGAAGTAGGTGTTGACACATAACTTTCGCTTAAGATTTGGTTTGATGTCTCAAGGATTTTCTTTTCTTTGTAAGGGTTTACATTCTTTAGTGAAAAATAATTACTGCGACTTGAAACTAAAATTAAACCAATTGATTTTATTAAACCAATAGTAATTAAAAAGAAAAAAACAACAACAACTGTGCTTTTAAACTTGAGCACTATGTGATGCAACATATATACTGATAAAATAAATGTTATATATCATCTGGGTTTTATTGGTTTAGAAAACAAATGAAATTCGGATATTAATGTTTTAAGTTGTGATTTGAATGTAGATTTTACAAACCCGGATTTTGGGATTATTACGGATGTGTAATCAGATACAATTAAATGACTTTTTTAGGTGTAATTAGAGACAATTACATGACTGATGTGTAATCAGAGACAATTACATGGGCTGATGTGTAATTAGAGACAATTACATGGCTGATGTGTAATCAGAGACAATTACATGACTGATGTGTAATCAGACACAATTACATGGCTGACTTGTAATTAGACACAATTATATGGTTGATGTGTAATCAGAGACAATTACATGGCGATGTGTAATCAGAGACAATTACATGACTGATGTGTAATCAGACACAATTACATGATTGATGTGTAATCAGAGACAATTACATGGCTGATGTGTAATCAGAGACAATTACATGGCTGATGTGTAATCAGAGACAATTACATCGCTGATGTGTAATCAGAGACAATAACATGACTGATGTGTAATCAGAGACAATTACATGACTGATGTGTAATCAGAGACAATTACATGCTGATGTGTAATCAGAGACAATTACATGGCTGATGTGTAATCAGAGACAATTACATGGCTGATGTGTAATTAGAGACAATTACATGACTGATGTGTAATCAGAGACAATTACATGCTGATGTGTAATCAGAGACAATTACATGGCTGATGTGTAATTAGAGACAATTACATGGCTGATGTGTAATTAGAGACAATTACATGGCTGATGTGTAATCAGAGACAATACATGCTGATGTGTAATTAGAGACAATTACATTGCTGATGTGTAATTAGAGACAATTACATGGCTGATGTGTAATTAGAGACAATTACATGGCTGATGTGTAATCAGAGACAATTACATGGCTGATGTGTAATCAGAGACAATTACATGGCTGATGTGTAATCAGAGACAATTACATGGCTGATGTGTAATTAGAGACAATTACATGGCTGATGTGTAATCAGAGACAATTACATGACTGATGTGTAATCAGAGACAATTACATGCTGATGTGTAATCAGAGACAATTACATGGCTGATGTGTAATCAGAGACAATTACATGGCTGATGTGTAATCAGAGACAATTACATGGCTGATGTGTAATCAGAGACAATTACATGGCTGATGTGTAATCAGAGACAATTACATGGCTGATGTGTAATCAGAGACAATTACATGGCTGATGTGTAATCAGAGACAATTACATTGCTGATGTGTAATTAGAGACAATTACATGACTGATGTGTAATCAGAGACAATTACATGACTGATGTGTAATCAGAGACAATTACATGACTGATGTGTAATCAGAGACAATTACATGGCTGATGTGTAATCAGAGACAATTACATGGCTGATGTGTAATCAGAGACAATTACATGGCTGATGTGTAATTAGAGACAATTACATGACTGATGTGTAATCAGAGACAATTACATGGCTGATGTGTAATCAGAGACAATTACATGGCTGATGTGTAATCAGAGACAATTACATGCTGATGTGTAATCAGAGACAATTACATGGCTGATGTGTAATTAGAGACAATTACATGCTGATGTGTAATCAGAGACAATTACATGGCTGATGTGTAATCAGAGACAATTACATGGCTGATGTGTAATCAGAGACAATTACATGGCTGATGTGTAATCAGAGACAATTACATGCTGATGTGTAATCAGAGACAATTACATGGCTGATGTGTAATCAGAGACAATTACATGGCTGATGTGTAATCAGAGACAATTACATGGCTGATGTGTAATTAGAGACAATTACATGGCTGATGTGTAATCAGAGACAATTACATGCTGATGTGTAATCAGAGACAATTACATGGCTGATGTGTAATTAGAGACAATTACATGGCTGATGTGTAATCAGAGACAATTACATGGCTGATGTGTAATCAGAGACAATTACATGGCTGATGTGTAATCAGAGACAATTACATGGCTGATGTGTAATCAGAGACAATTACATGGCTGATGTGTAATCAGAGACAATTACATGGCTGATGTGTAATTAGAGACAATTACATGGCTGATGTGTAATCAGAGACAATTACATGCTGATGTGTAATCAGAGACATTACATGGCTGATGTGTAATTAGAGACAATTACATGACTGATGTGTAATCAGAGACAATTACATGGCTGATGTGTAATTAGAGACAATTACATGACTGATGTGTAATTAGAGACAATTACATGCTGATGTGTAATTAGAGACAATTACATGGCTGATGTGTAATTAGAGACAATTACATGGCTGATGTGTAATCAGAGACAATTACATGGCTGATGTGTAATCAGAGACAATTACATGGCTGATGTGTAATCAGAGACAATTACATGGCTGATGTGTAATCAGAGACAATTACATGACTGATGTGTAATCAGAGACAATTACATGACTGATGTGTAATCAGAGACAATTACATGACTGATGTGTAATCAGAGACAATTACATGGATGATGTGTAATCAGAGACAATTACATGGCTGATGTGTAATCAGAGAAAATTACATGGCTGATGTGTAATGAGAGACAATAACATGACTGATGTGTAATCAGAGACAATTACATGACTGATGTGTAATCAGAGACAATTACATTGCTGATGTGTAATCAGAGACAAATTACATGGCTGATGTGTAATCAGAGACAATTCATTGCTGATGTGTAATTAGAGACAATATTATGACTGATGTGTAATCAGAGACAATTACATTACTGATGTGTAATCAGACACAATTACATAATTGATGTGTAATCAGAGACAATTACATGGATGATGTGTAATCGGAGACTATTACATGGCCTTTTGATGTGTAATCAGAGACAATTACATGACTGATGTGTAATTAGAGACAATTACATGACTGATGTGTAATCAGAGACAATTACATGACTGATGTGTAATCAGAGACAATTACATGGCTGATGTGTAATTAGAGACAAATTACATGACTGATGTGTAATCAGAGACAATTACATGGCTGATGTGTAATCAGAGACATATTACATGGCTGATGTGTAATCAGAGACAATTACATGGCTGATGTGTAATCAGAGACAATTACATGGCTGATGTGTAATCAGAGACAATACATGGCTGATGTGTAATTAGAGACAATTACATGGCTGATGTGTAATTAGAGACAATTACATGACTGATGTGTAATCAGAGACAATTACATGGCTGATGTGTAATCAGAGACAATTACATGGCTGATGTGTAATCAGAGACAATTACATGGCTGATGTGTAATCAGAGACAATTACATGCTGATGTGTAATCAGAGACAATTACATGGCTGATGTGTAATTAGAGACAATTACATGGCTGATGTGTAATCAGAGACAATTACATGGCTGATGTGTAATCAGAGACAATTACATGGCTGATGTGTAATTAGAGACAATTACATGGCTGATGTGTAATCAGAGACAATTACATGCTGATGTGTAATCAGAGACATTACATGGCGGATGTGTAATTAGAGACAATTACATGGCTGATGTGTAATTAGAGACAATTACATGACTGATGTGTAATCAGAGACAATTACATGGCTGATGTGTAATTAGAGACAATTACATGACTGATGTGTAATCAGAGACAATTACATGGCCTTTTGATGTGTAATTAGAGACAATGACATGACTGATGTGTAATCAGAGACAATTACATGGCTGATGTGTAATTAGAGACAATTACATGACTGATGTGTAATCAGAGACAATTACATGGCTGATGTGTAATTAGAGACAATTACATGACTGATGTGTAATCAGAGACAATTACATGGCTGATGTGTAATCAGAGACAATTACATGGCTGATGTGTAATCAGAGACAATACATGGCTGATGTGTAATAGAGACAATTACATGGGCTGATGTGTAATCAAAGACAATTACATTACATGGCTGATGTGTAATCACAGAAAATTACATGGGCTTTTTGATGCAGAATGAGAAAGACTGTTCACCGAAAGTTTTAGTTCGTTTATTAGTAAAAGTATTAGAGAAAGAAATCTAATATATAAAGCTCAAATGTTTGTATGTTTGTATGTTTGTATGTTTGTATGTTTCACTTTTCGACTTTCTGTTAGACAATCACGGAAAAACCAAATGACGGACGGGGACCAAATTTGGCAGGACGGTTCCTTTTACCGTGAAGGTGGTTTTAAGTTAGTTTTTGTAATTGTCCCTTTTGCCCGAATGCCGTAAATTAAATAATCAGAAAATGCAGAGACAAAGAATAAAAAATTTAACCTCATTTCTGTGTTGAACAAATTTTACGCGGACGTTCAAATGCCGTTCAAAGCGAGTTACTTTTGGTGACGTTTTTTTTCCCCAATACTTTATTTTCAGCCGTGCGCATTTGAAAAAATATTATAATGTCTAATTACGGTGCGCACATTTTCGTGTACGCTTCATAATTTGAGCTGTGTATTACAAAGAATTGTCATTTTCTTTACTGTTACTTTCTATATATTAGATAGACACGTAAACATATTTAATTACAACTGCCACACGATGCATTAGATTTAATTGTTTACACGTTTAAATTTAATTGCTAATTTTCTGTTCCATAACTCGACATTTAATAAAAACCTATTTATGTAATAAATGTGACAGTATTTTATTTTCAAGGCTTCATTTTTAGCGTTGCGCGTTCTAAAACCTTTTATCGCCTGATTACTGTGCGCACATTTTCGTATACGCATATTAAATTTAGATGTGTCCTATTAATATAACATTTATATTTTGTTTGTCTTTTACATAAGCTATTGTCTTTTACATAACCTATACACTTATACTATTTATATTTAGTCTACCGGACCTATTAACATAAGTATATTAAACTTAATAAAGTGATCCTGAAAACGCTTAATTATTTTGTATTGCGAATTGAATATGTTATGTTCATTCCTTTGATGATGGATTAACATAGGCCATTTTTAAAATCAATTATTGTCATGGTTTCACATGCGTTTTTAACATAAAATTTATTTGTTTTGTTTGTTTTTTTTAAAATTAGGAATATAGCCTAATTTCTTTATTTAACTTTATTATCTTTATCTCATAGACGCTGTTGCAAATATTGTATTAATTACAATTGTGTTACATTGCAGTGTCGTAAATATATAAGAGCTTTTTTAGTAACGACAGTGGCAGAGATCTTTTGGAAAAATGTCAACAAAGCAGTGGCCTTTTTTTAATGGATAAAAACAAACAAACATAAAAATATCAACTGAGCTTTATATATTACATATGCGTTTAAATTATTTTATTTCAATTATTTTCACGATGCATTGTATTAATATTTTACATGCAATGAATAAAATTGGGATTTTTAAAAATTTAATTCATAACTCGACATTTAATTAAAAACCATAGATGTAGCGAGTTTATTTTATGTTGAAAGTGATGGCCTATGTCAAATAAACGTACACTTTAAAACTGTTTACTTAAGCTTTATATACACTATACATTATAAACTTTCGCTACCGAACGTATTAACAAAAGTTGACTAAATTTAATGAAGTGATCCTGAAAATGCTTAATTAATATGAATTGCTTTTGAATATGTTTTTATGTTCATTCCTTTGTATTCAGAATAGCATAGGCCATTTCTAAAGTTGCCTATTAATCATTTTTAAGATGCACCTATTAACAGACGGTTGAATCTTTTTTTTTAATGTATTTTATTTTTCAGATATAAAATCTGGTGTGTGTGCATTGAATACAATTTACAAAATATGATACCTTATCCGAAATAGGAAACAAAAAAAAAGATTCCTTTTTGAAATTATACACATTACTTATAAACCGTAAATATAAATCGTAAAATATAGAGACATAAAAATGTTAAATATTATTTCCCTGTTTAGACAATTATAAATACGTCAAAATGAAGAGTTATTTTGGTCCAGTACATTTACTTTATAACAAGACTTTATTTTATGCGGCCAGCTTTCTATTTGTCTAAATATTGTTTGCACATTTTTTATATCATTTTAATACGACCGTTTTTTTTAAAATAGTATTTTAGAAAGTACATTTATAATTTTGTTTATTTGCGCTATGAGTCATTTAGCTTTTGTCTTTTAAAGGGATAGTGCCACATGTTCTAATATATAAAGCTCAAATGTTTTTATGTTTGTATGTTTGTATGTTTGTATGTTTCACTTTTCGACTTTCTGTTAGACAATCACGGAAAAACCAAATGACGGACGGGGACCAAATCGTAAAATATAGAGACATAAAAATGTTAAATATTATTTCCCTGTTTAGACAATTATAAATACGTCAAAATGAAGAGTTATTTTGTCCAGTACATTTACTTTATAACAAGACTTTATTTTATGCGGCCAGCTTTGTATTTGTCTAAATATTGTTTGCACATTTTTTTATATCATTTTAATACGACCGTTTTTTTAAAAAATAGTATTTTAGAAAGTACATTTATAATTTTGTTTATTTGCGCTATGAGTCAATTAGCTTTTGTCTTTTAAAGGGATAGTGCCACATGTTCTTTATCGCATAGACGTGGTTACAAATATTATATAACTTACAATTGTGATACGATGCAGTTCCGTAATTATATATTAAATTTTTGAGTGACGAGGGTGGTAGAGCACTTTCGGAAAACATATAAGTTATGTTAATTTTGTACAAGTGGGAATGAAATTGTAAATTTAGTTATTATGGTCGGCAAGAATCATTATTTAATAAGTCATATCTTTTGAATAGTAAGTTTTTGTTAAAAGGCACTGCATTAAGTGAAAACAACTCACGCGGTAAAATGGCATATCTCTGTTTCTCATAAGATTTTAACTAAATAGTTGAATCTGAAATTTAACTTGGCAAATAAAAATTGTAATAACCATCACCTAATACTTGGATAAAGGGTCAGCACACTCCCGCTACAAAGTGCGGGTATTTTTCAAGTATATATATATATATAAATATTTAAATATGTTTGTGTGTGTATGAATGTCCTTTATAGCTGTCTAAACTATGTACCCGATCGTCATGAAACTTTTCAAGACTGTTGAGTATGCTCCCGGGATGGTAACTATCACTTTTTTTCAAAATTTAACACTCATGGGGCGCCGGGGGCCCATATCGTCATGTTTTGCTTATACGAGCTATATAAAATTAGTTTAAGCTTTAGCTACTGTGTAAATTATTGGATCTTAACCAAAATGTGTATATGACAACTTGATAGCCAATATTAAAATACTATAGGGCACTAAACTGCTAATATTCATTCCTTTGGGGCTGGGGGCCCAAAAATTCACATTTTTTAAGTGTTTAAGATTTTATTCACCATTCAGTCATTAACAATCTTGACAAATTATGACACATGTATCAATTATTATACTAATTGAAATGAACAGATGTTTTGAACTTTATATCTTGCCCAGAATGGGCCCTGGGACCCTTAATGTCGTTTTTATCTTATATGAGCTATATAAAAATAGTATCTACGTTAGCTACTTATTAAATGAATAGATCTTCACCAAACTTTGCACACAAAAACTTGGTAGCCTTTATTAAAATTCTATAGACTTTGCACTTCTAATGCCAATATCTTCGTGGCCGGGGCCCCAAATATCTTTTTTCCTATATGTTTAAGATATTTTTCCTATTTACTTTTTAAAGAGCTTGAGAAAAATAGCCACAATAAAAATGAACTAAAATGAACAGGTTTTTGAAATTGACCTCTTGCACCGAATGGGCCAGGGCCCCTTAATGCTATTTTCCCCCTATTATAGGTATATAAAAAGTAGTTTAAGAGTTAGATATTGAGAAAAAAACTGGATTTTGACAAAACTTAGAATATAAAAACTTAAGACCCTATATTACTAAAGGGCACTGAACTCTTAATTTTCATTCCTTCGAAAAAGTCTTTTTACTGAACTTTAATCATTGTATTCCCTATTCAATTTTACACGATATTGAGGAAAATATATTGAGTACAATAGATAAAAACAACATTAAGGGCCCCAGGGCCCATTCTGGGCAAGATATACAGTCCAAAACACCTGTTAATTTCAATTTGTATAATAATGGATACATGTGTCATTATTTGCCAAGATTGTTAATGACTGAATAGTGAATAAAATGTTAAACGTTTAAGACATGAGTACAATGGCAATAAAAAAAAACTATAATATCACTCATTTTGGGACCGGGGCCCTTAATATCGTTTGTTCTTTTGTACGCTATTTAATTATTAATTTATTTATCCGTTTGCTATGAAACTTGGTTTTTTTTTCACACTTCCACGAAGATTTCTTCTGAATTTTTTTTAAACATACCACTCATTGGTTTCTTTAAATTTATTCCCTTTTTACTTTGATCGTTGCAACGCACGACGGGTCTACTAGTTAAACAATATAAAAGCCCAATTCACTGAATCCGTAACGCTGAGGGACATAGTACAATAGTCCATAGCAGTTTAAAAGCGTGTGGTGTTTCTCGATGTAAAATATTACATGAGGTCATTGTTTGAGTTTCTATTTTAATTTTGGAAAAGGGAATGATGTAAAAAGCGGATTAGAGGATTTATAATTATAAAATATTTTGTGTAAATTTCAAGAACTTTGTGGCGTAGGCGCCCTACAACCCCTAGTATCTATAGAAGATTGTAACTTGTGAGAGGGTTCGTAGATATTATTGCCTGGTAGCCAATTTAATAAACTTCATGTGTTTAAAGGAAAATGAAAATAATTGGTGTTATGTTGTTGATATTTTAATTTATAGACTAAATAACCCTATTTAGATTAATGAATAAAAAGAGATGTAACTTAATGATTGAAATCTTTAGTCACGTATGAGGTCAATCGTACGCGTTCATACTAATTTTAAAAATAATTAAATGTTTATAAATATGTAAAAAAAATAGTTTTCGGCTATTTTAAATACGAAGACGGTTAATTGCAATATATTAACATGATGTATGTATGGCATCTGTCCGTATACGAAAGACTATAGATTTATCTTTATTATATGCAGCTCTTGGTGTGGCTGATGAGTCAAATCCGTGAGTGGCAGTCTCTTCTGCATGTCACACACACGAATGTAGTGGGGCAGTGTTGCCTGGCCTTCCTCCTCGCTCTTTTTTCAACTGCTTCTGCCCTAGTTCGCTCCTGTGCTCTTAGTGATCCTTATTTCACTATAGCCTGCCACGTGGACCTATCAGTTTTACCCAGTTTTGTGGCAGTGTCTATTGAGACGCTAACGTCTTAATAGCCCACGTGCTTTTGAGACGCAAACAAAAAATAGGCCAATGAAAACGAAGTATTTACGGTTGGTGCATTTATTCTATTGATTGCGCCAACAAGCTGTTACAAACGCGAAGGAGTTATGACTTATGTATATATAACAATTCATTTTACCCATTGGAAATCATTCACTCATTTTGATTTTTATTAATCCATAATATTGATAAGACAATAATATTGATGTCTGATAAGAAAATTATAAAGCTTACGGAATAAACAGTGATGATAAAATGAAATTTATTTAAATACCATATTATTTTTTAATCGTCAAATCTCCAGAATTATTGAATTTTGCGGCGCACACGACGCCCCCCCCCCTTTTTTTCCTGTTCCAATTCCAATAGGGTTTGAGCTACACTCGCCGTACTCCCTTTCTAACACATAACAATTACATTTTTTAAAGAAAATATCAGATTTGATATTAATATGGTAATCTTACGTCAAATGTCTTTGATTTGCAGGAAAACTGTCACTAAAAGACCGATCTCGAATTTGAGGACTGATTAATCGCCCGGTATCTTTGCTACGTCTATCAAATGACTCTCGTAATATAGGTACTTCACTAAGCGGCGCGCGCTGACCACTTTTTTGGATGCGGGAAACAGACTATAAACCGGTGACCAGAGAATGATGATAGGTCACGGGGTCATATGCTTTTATAGCTTTCTTTGTCTTTATAAGAAACAGACTATAATTATTTTGTTGTCTATTTTGTGAGCACATGGACTACTATCATTGCGATCTTGAATTTGTTAAAAATTATTTAGTGTTTGTAGTGGAAATTCTTTGTTTTCAGAATAGGCAAATTAATAATTATTTTCTTTTATATACTATACGTATTGTCAAATTACTTTTTTTCTTTATAAAGTCTTGTCATTTAACTGATTGTCCCGTAATATAAATAGTAATAGTCAGCGACCTTGACCAGTGCTGACATCAAACACTATCGTACAATGCCTCGACAACTAAGCAAATTAAAATTTAAAAAATAAAACAAACCAGTAAAAACAAAGTTTTTGACTATAAATCCCTTATATATGAGACATAACTAACAGTATTGATTATTTTCAAACGCGACAAACATTTACAGACTGAATCTGTCTAACTCAAACTTTCACGTGGAAAAAAAACAATAACAAACAGTGAATTTGAATTACATACGTTATATAAGGATAAACTAAAAATGCATTAATTTAATTACGGTACGTTCGATCGATCTGAAATTTTGAAACGATGCATTGTTAGGTGTGACGGGTCCGTGTGCCAAATTGCAGCTCAATCGGATCACGGGAAGTGGGTCATTTTTGACTTTTGTTTTTCCGCCCGCCCAAGACAGAGAGAGATGATGACAGACAGAGACGGCGGGGAAGTTAATATAAGGGATTTAATAATAAAAATCATTCCATAGCCGTTGGGGAAGTAAACTAATAGTGATGACGTGTATATTATTTATATACCGGAATATGGAGAAAGCGATGGGAAGTCACCGTCGCTCGCGTTAGTCTCGTAAGCTGCCCTGCATCTTAACCGTAACAAAACAAAAACGAACTCCGGGTAACATGCTAATACGGGATTATTGAAGTTGCCTAGAGACCTAGGCCTAGAGTGTAAACAAATAAAACAATTTTAACGCTGATAATTAATTTACCTCACCCTGCACCCTTTTTACGTGCATTTCTTTCTTTAAAAATAAAAAGAGTTGTGGAATTTTTAATGCAATCAATAGAATAAATACGCCAATCGTAATTAGTAAATACTTAATTTTCATTGTCCTATTTTTTGTTTGCGTCTCAATAGCCTGTGGGCTATTAAGACGTTAGCGTGTCAATAGCCACTGCCCAGTATTGTATGTCAATGTTGGCTGCTTTCATGTCTCTCCTGCATATGTCCGTGTATCTAAGACATGGACAACCAACCAACCTTTTCTTTGTCGTCAGCTCGCTGTATAGCATACCCTTGGGTATGCGACCACTTTGCATTCTCTTGACGTGTCCAAGCCAACGGAGACGTCTTTGGTTTAATATGGCTGGAATGCTACTCATGCTTGCTTGAGCCAGGACCTCTGTGTTGGGGACTTTCTCTTGCCATTTCAGGTGGAAGCTATTGAGCCTTCTTTCATGCCTGATATAGGTGTTCAAAGACTCGCATCCATACAGGAGTGTGCTCAGTACGCAGGACTGGTCTACCTGCAGCTTAGTCCTTGCTGTGAATTTAGCATAGGGCAAGACTCTTTTGTACAGTCTAGCCATAACAGCGTCTGCCTTCCCTATCCTACCGCATCCCTATCTTCCAGTGAGAGGGAGCAACCCAGTGGCGTAGCTAGGGGAGGTGGAGGGGACGGTCTGCCCCGGGCAGCAAACATTTAGGGGCGGCATTTAGGGGCATTTGAAAAATACAACCATTTCCAACAACCGCCCGTTTTCTTTTGAAAGGGGTGAAACCCGAGTGAAACAAAAATACTCGTACTTTCGAGTCTGAAATAACGGATTCGCACAACATTTGTTCAATTACATAGTGGATGTTATAACTAGCCTAGAACCATTCAAAAAAATTAAATAGCTCAGAAAAGGTATTGATTTGTTTGGAAAATTAAGCGGTATACGTCACAGATGAAGCTTTTATAAGAAAACTACACAAAAAACACATCACCGCTGGGTCGAATAATATGTGCTATTAATAGCGCCACGTCGTTGTTCAGGTGGAATTTCGACATTCGCAGAATGACGCGCGAACAAGTACCTACAATGCATGGTTGTTCAAATATTGTGTTTAACCATGTAAGTAGTAATTTATATTACTGTTTCAGTTTTCAGAAAATTATTGTAAGGTAGGTTATTAAAAATATTTTTGTTTTCATTGCATTAAAGTAGCACAAATAATTTGTGTTTTTCATGAAAATACGGTTATTCATTCGTATATAATACCATGTAACCTACTAAAACTGAACACATATTCTGTAGGCCTGAGACTAATCTATTAAGGCCTTGCCAAGTAACTGGGCAATCTGCTCCATCTGTTGAGCATTGCCATACAACATTGTCTTTACATGGGACTCTTCCGCCTCCCTCACCCCCGGCCATATCAAGCGCCGGGCAAGACGTCACCAGGTGTACGACCGTCTCAGAGGCTTGGCTGCAATGACGGCAGTTCGAGTCCCTGTTGTGGTCTAGCCTATGGAAGTATGAGTTGGTTGGGCAATGTTCTGTTCTCATCTGAGTCACTAAACTCTGGTGTTTGCGACTCAGGTTCCACCACTGGTCTGAACGGCTTGGCCTGGGCATGTTAGCGAATACTCCTCTGGCTGTCGTGTTGTCAGCCCACTCCTGGTACCACTTATTCCGGAAGTGGTCCTTTAGCCAGGTTTTAGCCCCAAGATAAGTGACTGGGGCCTCTGGTTGGGGCAGGGCTGCTCCTGCTTTGGCCAGGGAGTCTGCCTTTTCATTGCCGTTAACATTCACGTGGCTCGGGATCCACTGCACTGTTACCTTACCTCCAAGTCTTTCGAGTCTACCCACGTCCTCCAAGATGGCGTCAACCAAGTGGGTACTACGCTTCTCACTAGCCAGGACTTCGAGGGCTGATCTCGAGTCACAAAACAGTACCGTGTCGAAGCCGTAAATTTCCGACCCCTGCAGTGTCCGGTGCACACTTTCCAGGGCCCTGTGTATAGCCTCAAGCTCCGCATCGTAATTCGATGCCATAGTCCCACAGGGACCTAGAAGTTCTTCTTTTGGTGGCCCTCCTATTGGGTATAAGATGAGCGCACCATATCCTGCAATTCCTTCACTTGAACTGGCAGACCCATCCGTGAACACTTTCACTTGGGTTCCCGCGAACCCTTCTATCGTCTCAAGGGCAGCCGCTTTCTGTACATGTTCAGGGCTGCGTTTCGTCACCGCCGTGTCAGTCAAAGACAAACGTATTTCGGGACGTGTGCATTCCGCATAGGGCGGTTTGAGTGGGACACTTATAATTTGTCTTCTATTTCGTGGGGGTTTGACGTTCCTATCAAGTTCCGTTACTTGATGCATAAAAGAGGAACGTTTCAAACACCCACGTCCGCCCCAGTTGTGCTGCATTTGGTAGCTGGGCTCCCTTGTGTCTAGCCTGCGGTACCTCTCTGCAGTCGTTATGATTATCGAGCGGTTCTACGTTTGCATGTAACCTAGTAAATGAAGCATTTGAACATCAAATAAATTACTTTTATCGAAATTGATAAAAACAATTCCATATTGAAAGAAAAAGTATCCAGGTTTTTATGGCTATACATACAATATAAGAAGAGGCATTATGTTAGAAAAACGGGGGAAAAGGCCCCCTTGATCTATTAACATTTATTCAACAGTATATATTGGAAAATTCTGCACCCAACATTGTAATTTTACTATGAATGTTTTCAAGAATTATCATCAGTGTCGCTAGTTGTG
>CALYLW010000836.1:298931-337910 GCA_944989445.1 Ampullaceana balthica
GTATTATCTCTGTTTTGGTGTTTAGTGCTTGTCTAAATTGGAGAAGATAATGTCAACTAGATGCGACCCGCAGCATTGCATACGCCGCAGACTTGGTCATAATAGTGCAAAGAAACGGACACAAACTACAGCATGAAGAAATCGGAACATCTCGAGTTAACTTCGGGGGTGGGGAGGGAAGGGGGCTTGGAACCGCCGATGCATTGTTGGTCTCGAGACATGCGCATTGTGTTTAGTTACCTGCCCCCCCACCCTGCACCACCCTTGCTTGCCAATTATAAACTATTATGGGGGACCCAAGCAAGGGTCATTCATCATGCTTATTTTAACTCGTCTTGGACTTGTTCTGGTGAATTATATATATAGATTGCAAACTCCACATTTACAAAACATTCGATATTGTTACTTCCGATTAATTAATTTCTAATGTTTAATTTTCTTTTGTTTCTGAAATATCTCTGACATGACTTAAGTCATTTTGTTGACTCCCCTGACTCTCTTAAAGGTAACATTCATGTTTAGTAAAACAATAATGGCAGATTTCAATTTGCAGCTATAAGAATTGTTTATTAATGGTAAAAAATAACATCTAATCAGTGTTATTGATTTTATAAAAATTTCAAGTAATTATGATTTAAGATATTAAAATATGCTAATTTCAAAAGTTATTTTTTAAAGTTTTCATTTCAAGAATTATTGAAAACAGTTTTTTTCCCCACATAATTTTTAGTTTAAAAAAACTAAATTAACCTAGACCATCGTCATTGTAGACAACATGGCTATCTAAACTGAACATCTCATAAAGCTCTATTTTCTTTTTGATAATGAGCATGTTTCAAATCACTTTATTGTCATTAAGTATTTATTTAGTGTAGGCAAGAATTCAATTATCGTAACACGTGTAAAGCCATATAAAACGTCATTAAATAAATTGTAAGAGAGCAAATATTTAAGTGCAACTATTGTTTACTTTTTGTTTTTATGTTGTTTTTTTGTTATTAAAGTTGCACGTTTAGACGTGATGTCAAAGTTCCAATACACCCCTCTCTCCCTCGTCACACATAGTCACAAATGTGTGACCCCTTCCTTCCGTTGGTGCATGACGTCATTTATGGATGGCCACAAGGCAGCAGACGAGGATCGAGACCCATGCACAAATTGCATTTCTACAAATCTTCTTCTATATATATAATTTACCAGCACAAGAGCAACTCGTATGCTAATAAGCACGAAGAATGACCCTCGGTGAGTCAGTTCTCAGTTTATGGTTGGCAAGCTATGTTAGTAAATGGTGGGGGCTGGGGGGAAGGTAACAACAACCTCAGTGCAAATATCTCGAGACCAACAATGCGTCTGAGATCCACACCCCCAGGACGTTCATTCACGTTGTTTTCATTTCTTCATGCTGCTGTTTGTGTCCTTCTTCCCCACTCCTCCCAAGGTTACACTATCAATGAGCAAGTCTGCGGCGTAAGCTATGCCGCGGCTTGTATCTAGTGTTAAAATAATAGGGAAATAAAAATAATAAATTATTAAAATTTTTCTTCTATAATATCACTGATACATCATTTAGTACAGTCTAATTCAGGGGTGGGCAAACTTTTTCTACGGAGGGCCGCATTGAATATTTTATTTTTATAGGCGGGCCGCATATATATTTTGTCTACTACAATTACAATTTAAAACGTATAAAATATAAATTAATGATTATAATCATGCACTTGCCATTTTACTTCACATTCACATTCTTTTACACATGTTTATTACATTTTAAAATAAGAACCGAAACAGTTCCTAGTTAGATAATAACATATACTATTCATTATTCAACAAAAATGTATTGTTACCTGTCATAATAACTATGAAGAAGTAGTAACGTCATTTAAATATAAGCTTACCATACAGTACAATTATAATAAATGAGAAGTATGTAACTGTTCGGTTTTCGGATAATTTTCTTGAACTGTGCATGGAACCAGTTTACTGGTTGTTATTCGCATGACTGAATTCAAATTGCAGTCAGTCAACATTGATCTGTTCGTAGACTTGTTTTTTCACACAAGAAAAAGCTTGCTCACAGATGTGTGTGGACTCAAACAGTGACAAAAGCTTGGCAGAAAAGTTGTTTTTTTGTTCAAATAGTGACAAAAGTTTGGCCGCAAAGTTTTTTAAAGTGTGAAATGCTGCTGCTGGTAAACATCCAAAAAACGCCAGCAAAAGAACTGACTTGAACTTCTCCTTCAGGTCATAATCTGATTGTAGGTCAAGCAGCTCTAACTGTATATCCTGTGGGGCTGAATTAGCTTCTGCACTTAGTGGCGAACTGAGGATATTGAAGAGTGGTTTTAGGTTCTTGAAGTCTTGGAACCTCCTTTCAAATTCCACAGCCAAAGAATGCAACTGAGCCAACTTGTCAGCCGTTTCACCAGAGAGGGTTTTATGTTTCAGCAGAGTAAGATGGCAAAACCTGTTTTCACCTGCTTGCCCTGGAGAACAAGGAGAACTTTGCCTGAAATGATTTAACATGCATGCACATACATTTCATGTGCCAACAAGCTATTGCCCTGAAGTTTGACATTCATTTCATTTACATTTTCCATAGTGTCAACAGCAAACATGAAGTCTGACTTCAACTCCTCATTAACAATGTAAGTAACAAAGTCATAAACAAAACACTTCATCTCCAGGAACATAACTATTTCTTCCTTGAGGTCCCACACTCGCCTCAATATCTTACCCAGGCTCAGCGCAGTAGACACTGTTGTAATATATAATATCATAATATTCAGTTTCCAAATCTTCAAGCAGTGCCCTGAACTTCCTGTGGTTAAGTGCTCTGGCTCTGATGAGGTTTATCAAACTGACAATTGGGTCAATAACATTTTTGATATTCAACTTAGCTTTACAGAAACTTTCCTGATGGATGACACAGTGAAGAGGTAAGAGTGTATGGTCAGGGTGTTCTTCTTTAATTTAATTTTTTTATCAACTTCACAATACCTTCTTTTTTCCAGTCAAAGCACACGATCCATCGGTTATAACACTTGCTTCCTTGTTCCACACCAACCCAGTTTTTTCAACATAGTTCTCAACAGCAATGAACAATTCCTGACCAGTAGTTGTGTCTTTGAGTGGCTCTTCACTAAGTAATTATTTAGTAAGCTCAAAACGAGTGTTTATTCCCCGTTTAAATACCAACAACTGTGCTGTGTCCAGTACAACGGTACTTTCGTCCAACGCAAGAGAGTACCACAAAAAGTCTTTGCTTGCATCTCGAAGTTGGTGCATCAAATTGTCACTAATTTTCAACACGCCTGACTACAGTTCTCCTTGATAAAGAAATGCTATCAATGTTTTATGTTTTGGACACATAATGCTTCCTGCATCTGATAAGCATTCTTTGATGAACTCGCTGTCAGAAAAAGACTTGTTCCGTCTTATGGAACAGCACCAAACTGGCTTCGGTTGCAGCATCTTGTATTAAAAACTGTTTGGTGAAAACAGTTTGCTGCTTCTTTAAATTATTAACCAACTCGTGGCATTTCCCTTTTCAATCTTCGTTCAAATTGAATGTTACATTGTGCCCGAAATCCAAATGTTTTATTTGGTGGTGTCTCTATGTTGTACTCCTTAAAGACGCTCAATCACTCACGGCACAGAAAGCAAACTTCTTTGCTGCCAATGCTCGTGAAGCAATATTTAGTGGTCCATTCGTTATTAAAAACACGACAATCGTCCCCAATCTTTCTTCTTTTGGCAGCACTCATTGTTCAATCCATGTCTATTCGCTTTTAAATTACAATTTTTACAAATTCGTCTATATGTAAATCGTAAACAAAAGCTTCTTCGGGTTGAGCTGAAATGCATTTTCGAATAAGGATGTTAACAATTAATGACTAGTGATCACTAATCATTTCAGGAGCCATAAAACCAATTTATTATCCCTAGATTCGTATCAATTACTCGGAATTTTTGTTTTAAAATATAGCGAATATTCTAAACAAAGAAAATTAACATCGAAATAAGGTCGCAACATGTACATGCCTACGGGCCGCATGACATGCCCTGGCGGGCCGCATGCGGCCCGCGGGCCCGTAGTTTGCCCACCCCTGGTCTAATTCATTTAATTGAAGATTCTAAAACTCATGAAGATATTAATAACTAAAGTGTTATTTTTTGTTTTGTTTTGATAATTAACAGTTTATAAATATATATATATATATATAACGTAACATTATAAACTATATACACTAGCGAGCTTTGGCGGCTGCAAAATCTGAAATAAGTTAATGATAGTCTAATCCTATATATATATCTTATATATATATATACTCTTTACATAAAAGACGCATTTGTTGTCTGTCTGTCGTCTGTCCGTATGGATGTTCACTATTAACTCAAGATCCAGACAACCAAATAACGTGAAATTTGGTACACGTACACAAAATTATACCGAAAAGGTTATTAAACAGGTTTCGTTCCATATATATAAGATACTGGGGGTGGGGGGGCCAAAATATAGTTTTTCCTTATATGAGCTATATAAAATAAAAATTATTAAAAATTAAGACGTAAAATAATGACGCAAAATAATAAACATTTTGGTGTCGAGATTAACAGAAAGGTGACTATCGCCATAAAATAATTGTTTTGTTGTTGTTGCTTAGTTGTTGTTGCTTTTGTTGTTGAAGTTGTTGTTTGAAGTTGTTTTTGCTTTGTTGTTGTTGCTGTTGTTGTTGTAGTTGCTTTTGTTTGTTTTGTTGTTGTTGTTTTGTTGTCCACATCCCTTGCCCTGCGACGACAATGTCCTTCATGTTGTTGTTGCTTTGTTGTTGTTGCTGTTGTTGTTGCTGTTGTTGTTGCTGTTGTTGTTGTTTTAGTTGTTGTTTTGTTGTTGTTGCTTTGTTGTTGTTGTTTTGTTGTTGTTGTTTTTGTTGTTGTTTTGTCTTTGTTCTTTTGTTGTTGTTTTTGTTGTTGTTTTGTTTTTGTTGTTTTGTTTTTGTTTTTGTTGTTTCTGTTGTTGTTTTTGTTTTTGTTGCTGTTGTTGTTAAACCCTGGAAAAGCCGGGTACTTGCCCCTAGTATATACATATAAGACGCATTTGTTGTCTGTCGTCTGTCTGGATGTTCCCTATTAACTCAAGATCCAGACAACCAAATAACGTGAAATTTGGTACACGTACACAAAATTATACCGGAAAGGTTATTAAACAGGTTTCGTTCCATATATATAAGGTACTGGGGGTGGGGGGCCCAAAATGTAGTTTTTCCTTATATTAGCTCTATAAAAAGTTTTTTAAAAATTTCATATTTCCCGTGTTGGAAGAAGCATAAAACTTTCGGTAGTTGTTAAGTATCATTTGGCGATGGTAACAGGTAAAAAAGTATATAAATTATCACTTACTGGGGGCCATGGGCCCTATTGTAGTTTTTTTTAATAATTTAAAACTGACTCAACACTAATTCTTCAATTTCCCGTGAAGGTAGAAGCATGAAACTTTGGGAACTTGCTGAATACACTCTTATGACGATAATTGTCGAAAGATAATTTTAAAAATTTCACTCATGGTAGGCCGGCGGGCCCAAAACCTTTTTTTAAAAATATTTATATGGGCTATATAAAACTGAATCAACACTTATTCCTTATCTTTCTTTGTATGTAGAAACATAAACTTTGGAAAGTTGTTGAGTACCCTCCCGTGATGATAGCAGTCGAAAAAAAATATCACTAACTGGGGGGCCGGGGATCCGAATGTTATACATATAAGACGCATTTGTTGTGTGTTTGTCTGTTACATAATAACTCAAGATCCATACAAGCAAATAACGTGAAATTAGGTACACATACACACAATTACATGGGCAAAGTTCTTAAACAGGTTTCGTTCCATATAGATCTATATAAGATACTGGGGTCAGTGTAGGTAGAAGCATGAAACATTCGGTGGTTGTTAAGTATCATTTGGCGATGGTAACAGGTAAAATAATTATATAAATTATCACTCAGTCTCTTGGGATTGCTGGTATAGACTTGCAGACACCATGCTTTTCTCATGGACAGTTGTATGTGGCCTGCTCCAGAGTTGGCAAAGAGGAACATCTTTTTGTACACACTCCAAATGGAACTGCCAAAACTGTTGTCTATCACATTGCTTTAAGTGAAATGTACCCTTTATTGCATGGACATAAACAGTACCGTACGCTTCTACAAAAAAACATTATCTTAAACCCGGGAAAAAGCCGGGTCCTTGCCCCTAGTATATATATATAACGTAACATTATAAACTATATGCACTAGCGAGCTTTGGCGGCTGCAAAATCGGAAATAAGTTAATGATAGTCTCATCCTTAGATACAGCATTCTCAATTGACAAAATTATTGCCAAGTTACTGATCAAATCTTGAATAATTTTTGATCAGACATAGGTTTTAAAAAGTTTTAGTTTCGAAAAGAGTCTTTCTCCCGAAGCCATAGTGACAGGAATACAAAAGTTACAATTATTCGAAGTGCAATGTGTGTGTTAGTAAAATCACTGAAAGAAACTGCACACAATCTAAACAAGATAGAAGTAGGTGACTGCAGGAGTTATGGAACTCAATGATTGCAACTCTTCAGAAACCAGGAAACCATCAAGATCCTAATTTTCGCATGCTTTTAGCTTTTTTCTCTTCTTATATGCTGAAACAACCGCCCTTTTTCTTTTGAAAGGGCGAAAACCCGAGTGAAACAAAAATACTCGTACTTTCGAGTCTTAAATAACGGATTCGCAAAACATTTGTTTAATTACATAGTGGATGTTATAACTAGCCTAGAACAATTTAAAAAATTTAAATAGCTCAGAAAAGGTATTGATTTGTTTGGAAAATTAAGCAGTATACGTCAAAAATGAAGCTTTTATAAGAAAACTACACAAAAAACACTTCACCGCTGGGCCGAATAATATGTGCTATTCATGGTTAATCAAAAGTGATTTTCCACATGTAAGTAGTAATTTATATTAATTTTGCAGTTTTCAGAAAATTACTGTAAGGTAGGTTATTAAAAACAATTTTGTTTTCATTGCATTAAAGTAGCACAAATAATTTGTGTTTCCCATGAAAATACGGTTATTCATTAAAAATGTTAAGCCTATCCAATTAAAGTAATGTGTAAATAATTTGAATTCGTCAATTTTATGGAAAATTATTAAGTTTTATGACAAGAATATGAAAATATTCAAATTTCTCCGTTAATAAACACCACATTAGGCATACATAATTTTTTAAAAGACATACTTTAAAATTTCAAGCGTCTTGGAAAAATTCTAAATCTAAAGAAGTAACTAGTTAAAGGAGATCAGATGCTGGAATTTTATTCAATTCGATGCAATCTTTTTCTTTTCTATGTTATCTCAATTTGTTGGAACCCGTCATTGCATGGAACAAAGAGATGTGTTAATAGAAAAAGCTGTTATATCAGCCAAACAATTTGTGAAGAGTTGAAGATATCAACTGAACGCGGAGTTAGAAGGATAAGAAAAAATATGAGTGAGGGGAAATTAAGAAGATTTGGTTCAATCTTTAGAACTAGAAAGTACAACGAGAAATGTTTTTATCGATGGATGAAATTATAAAAGAACGCTTTGATCAGTTGCATATCCTTGCAAGAAAATATTCGAATATAAAACCATGTAACCTACTAAATGAAGATTTTGAACATCAAATAAATTACTTTATCGACATTGATAAAAACAATTCCATATTGAAAGAAAAAGTATCCAGGTTTTTATGGCTATACATACAATATAAGAAGAGGCATTATGTTAGAAAAACGGGGGAAAAGGCCGCCTTGATCTATTAACATTTATTAGACAGTATATATTGGAAAATTCTGTACCCAACATTGTAATTTTGCTATGAATTATTTCAAGAATTACCATCAGTGTCGCTAGTTGTGAAAGGAGTCTCTACAAACTGAAGTTGATAAAAAAATTATCTTCGTTCTACAATGAGCTATTTAAGACAACAAGATCTTTCATTATTGTCCATAGAACAAGATATTACAAATAATTTAAATTTTGATAGCATAATACACGATTTTTCTATTATGAAAGTAAATAAATGTATACATAATTAAATATGCTTACATACTAACTAGTGTATAGCATTTCTTTGTTTGATAATGTTTTTTTGGATGTAAATTTGGAAATATATTTAGTATCATGAGAGGGGGGGGGGCTGCGACCTCAGTAGTTTTCTTGTTAGGGTTGGGTTAAAAGGTATCGTGTATTATTGTTAATGTGTATTTATAGGTATATCATCTTATGCGCCTCTTTTATTACTGCTTACATAAACATGGCACGCAATTGTAAACTTATACTCCACATTTACTTCGTTTCAATTACAATTATTTATTCATGTTTATTAATTTATAAAAACCATCATATAATCCACTAAGTGGCCGTCCTTAAATTAAGTTACGCGATTTTTGCTGACTTTTCACCCCTTCGTCACACGTCGTCTCAAAAAACTTATCTTATCTGTTTACAGACGCTCCTTCTATACAGAAGATTATTGCGTCCTACTCTTATCTATGGTTTGTGATTAGTCCTGCATTTTTATTAGAGATTTAAATGTTGATAAAGTGTTGGCTTTCCTGGTTTCTTCAGGTAACTCAGTCAACGCCCGAATTCCGGACGGGAAGAACGAAAATTTGTATATGTTTGGTCTCGCATACGGAATAAGAAATGTGTTTTTATTCTTATGTCTATCTGTGTGTTGTATTACAGTTATCGCTGTGTTGTATTTCTAAATTAGAATTAATTGCTTTATGTATGGTTACTACTTTTGCTCTTGGTTCTTCTATCCTCTAGTGTTTCGAGGTTTAATGATTCAACTAATGGTGTTATTCTTGTCAGTTTTGAATATTCTCCAGTAATGAATCTGGCAGCTCTTTAATTATTATTATTACACGCTTTTATTTAAGTCACACTCACACTGTATGTTGTATCCATCCTTCCATCCTTCCGTCAAATCTTGAAATGTATAATTAAACCTCTTTTGATAGTCCTAGAGATCTCAAAATTTTACGACAGATAGATCTTGGCTGACAATGCATTGTATCAAATTTTCAGATCGATCGAATGTACCGTAATTAAATTATTGCATTTTTAGTTTTTTAAGTTTATGTCTATATTTCGTTCTATTTCTCACTCAACGCCTATCGACATAGTAATTTTCAAGGCGAGGGCGGGGATGCCAGAACCAATGAAAAAATGGGGTCATGTCTTCTCCAGCCAATTGGCGTTAGGTGAACATGTGACAGTGTGCGTTCAAGGCCTGTGCGCACGTGGTTTAGCTATGGGTCTGGGTTCACCGACAAAACGGCCCCGGACAAAACGGCCCCGACAAATTGGCCCCGACAAAATGGCCCCGGTCAAAACGGCCCCGGCCAAAACGGCCCCGGCCAAAACGGCCCCTGTCAAAACGGCCCCGGTCAAAACGGCCCCTGTCAAAACGGCCCCGGCCAAAACGGCCCCTGTCAAAACGGCCCCTGCCAAAACGGCCCCGGTCAGAACGGCGCCTGTCAAAACGGCCCCGGTCAAAACGGCCCCTGCCAAAATGGCCCCTGCCAAAATGGCCCCGGACTTGATTTAAGTCACACTCACACTGTATGTTGTATCCATCCTTCCATCCTTCCGTCAAATCTTGAAATGTATAATTAAACCTCTTTTGATGGCCCCTGTCAAAATGGCCCCGGACTTTATTTAAGTCACACTCACACTGTATGTTGTATCCATCCTTCCATCCTTCCGTCAAATCTTGAAATGTATAATTAAACCTCTTTTGATAGTCCTAGAGATCTCAAAATTTTACGACAGATAGATCTTGGCTGACAATGCATTGTATCAAATTTTCTATGGGTCTGGGTCTGGGTTCACACGCGACACAAATTGGCCCCGACAAAATGGCCCCGGTCAAAACGGCCCCGGCCAAAACGGCCCCGGTCAAAACGGCCCCTGTCAAAACGGCCCCGGTCAAAACGGCCCCTGTCAAAATGGCCTCGGCCCGGTCAAAACGGCCTTTGTCAAAACAGCCCCATTTTTTATTAGGGTTTTAAATTTTTATAATATATTTTTAATTATTTTTCCTTTTTGTTCAGACAAACCATTTCACACACGATTTCCAGAAGAGAAGAAAGGGGACTTTTTTTTATTTTTTAAATTTTTTAAAATTTATTTCATTTATTTTAAAAGATCTTCGTCAAAACTTTCAAGGTCAAAAAATGACAATAATATACAGCTGATATAGAGGAAATAACACCAAATCTATAGGCATTTTCAACAACCCATATCTCAAAAAATTGTAATTTTGAATATTCTCCAGTAATGAATCTGGCAGCTCTTTAATTATTATTATTACACGCTTTTATTTAAGTCACACTCACACTGTATGTTGTATCCATCCTTCCATCCTTCCGTCAAATCTTGAAATGTATAATTAAACCTCTTTTGATAGTCCTAGAGATCTCAAAATTTTACGACAGATAGATCTTGGCTGACAATGCATTGTATCAAATTTTCAGATCGATCGAATGTACCGTAATTAAATTATTGCATTTTTAGTTTTTTAAGTTTATGTCTATATTTCGTTCTATTTCTCACTCAACGCCTATCGACATAGTAATTTTCAAGGCGAGGGCGGGGATGCCAGAACCAATGAAAAAATGGGGTCATGTCTTCTCCAGCCAATTGGCGTTAGGTGAACATGTGACAGTGTGCGTTCAAGGCCTGTGCGCACGTGGTTTAGCTATGGGTCTGGGTTCACCGACAAAACGGCCCCGGACAAAACGGCCCCGACAAATTGGCCCCGACAAAATGGCCCCGGTCAAAACGGCCCCGGCCAAAACGGCCCCGGCCAAAACGGCCCCTGTCAAAACGGCCCCGGTCAAAACGGGCCCCTGTCAAAACGGCCCCGGCCAAAACGGCCCCTGTCAAAACGGCCCCTGCCAAAACGGCCCCGGTCAGAACGGCGCCTGTCAAAACGGCCCCGGTCAAAACGGCCCCTGCCAAAATGGCCCCTGCCAAAATGGCCCCGGACTTGATTTAAGTCACACTCACACTGTATGTTGTATCCATCCTTCCATCCTTCCGTCAAATCTTGAAATGTATAATTAAACCTCTTTTGATGGCCCCTGTCAAAATGGCCCCGGACTTTATTTAAGTCACACTCACACTGTATGTTGTATCCATCCTTCCATCCTTCCGTCAAATCTTGAAATGTATAATTAAACCTCTTTTGATAGTCCTAGAGATCTCAAAATTTTACGACAGATAGATCTTGGCTGTCAATGCATTGTATCAAATTTTCTATGGGTCTGGGTCTGGGTTCACCGACAAAACGGCCCCGGACAAAACGGCCCCGACAAATTGGCCCCGACAAAATGGCCCCGGTCAAAACGGCCCCTGCCAAAATGGCCCCTGCCAAAATGGCCCCGGACTTGATTTAAGTCACACTCACACTGTATGTTGTATCCATCCTTCCATCCTTCCGTCAAATCTTGAAATGTATAATTAAACCTCTTTTGATGGCCCCTGTCAAAATGGCCCCGGACTTTATTTAAGTCACACTCACACTGTATGTTGTATCCATCCTTCCATCCTTCCGTCAAATCTTGAAATGTATAATTAAACCTCTTTTGATAGTCCTAGAGATCTCAAAATTTTACGACAGATAGATCTTGGCTGACAATGCATTGTATCAAATTTTCTATGGGTCTGGGTCTGGGTTCACCGACAAAACGGCCCCGGACAAAACGGCCCCGACAAATTGGCCCCGACAAAATGGCCCCGGTCAAAACGGCCCCGGCCAAAACGGCCCCGGTCAAAACGGCCCCTGTCAAAACGGCCCCGGTCAAAACGGCCCCTGTCAAAATGGCCTCGGCCCGGTCAAAACGGCCTTTGTCAAAACAGCCCCATTTTTTATTAGGGTTTTAAATTTTTATAATATATTTTTAATTATTTTTCCTTTTTGTTTAGACAAACCATTTCACACACGATTTCCAGAAGAGAAGAAAGGGGACTTTTTTTTATTTTTTAAATTTTTTAAAATTTATTTCATTTATTTTAAAAGATCTTCGTCAAAATTTTCAAGGTCAAAAAATGACAATAATATACAGCTGATATAGAGGAAATAACACCAAATCTATAGGCATTTTCAACAACCCATATCTCAAAAAATTGTAATTTTGAATATTCTCCAGTAATGAATCTGGCAGCTCTTTAATTATTATTATTACACGCTTTTATTTAAGTCACACTCACACTGTATGTTGTATCCATCCTTCCATCCTTCCGTCAAATCTTGAAATGTATAATTAAACCTCTTTTGATAGTCCTAGAGATCTCAAAATTTTACGACAGATAGATCTTGGCTGACAATGCATTGTATCAAATTTTCAGATCGATCGAATGTACCGTAATTAAATTATTGCATTTTTAGTTTTTTAAGTTTATGTCTATATTTCGTTCTATTTCTCACTCAACGCCTATCGACATAGTAATTTTCAAGGCGAGGGCGGGGATGCCAGAACCAATGAAAAAATGGGGTCATGTCTTCTCCAGCCAATTGGCGTTAGGTGAACATGTGACAGTGTGCGTTCAAGGCCTGTGCGCACGTGGTTTAGCTATGGGTCTGGGTTCACCGACAAAACGGCCCCGGACAAAACGGCCCCGACAAATTGGCCCCGACAAAATGGCCCCGGTCAAAACGGCCCCGGCCAAAACGGCCCCGGTCAAAACGGCCCCTGTCAAAACGGCCCCGGTCAAAACGGCCCCTGTCAAAACGGCCCCGGCCAAAACGGCCCCTGTCAAAACGGCCCCTGCCAAAACGGCCCCGGTCAGAACGGCGCCTGTCAAAACGGCCCCGGTCAAAACGGCCCCTGCCAAAATGGCCCCTGCCAAAATGGCCCCGGTCAAAACGGCTCCGGTCAAAACGGCCCCTGTCAAAACGGCCCCGGTCAAAACGGCACCTGTCAAAATGGCCTCGGCCCGGTCAAAACGGCCTTTGTCAAAACAGCCCCATTTTTTATTAGGGTTTTAAATTTTTATAATATATTTTTAATTATTTTTCCTTTTTGTTCAGACAAACCATTTCACACACGATTTCCAGAAGAGAAGAAAGGGGACTTTTTTTTATTTTTTAAATTTTTTAAAATTTATTTCATTTATTTTAAAAGATCTTCGTCAAAATTTTCAAGGTCAAAAAATGACAATAATATACAGCTGATATAGAGGAAAATAACACCAAATCTATTGGCATTTTCAACAACCCATATCTCAAAAAATTGTAATTCAATCTAAGATATCTTGCAAATGCAAACCAGCTGATCTGAGTGCTCTAGAAAAATCCGAAAATCAGGTCGTTTTTGACAGATCTTCGTCAAAATTTTCAAGGTCAAAAAAATGACAATAATATACATTTTATATAGAGAAAATAACACCAAATCTATTGGCATTTTCAACAACCCATATCTCAGAAAATTGTAATTCAATCCAAGATATCTTGCAAATGCAAACCAACTGATCTGAGTGCTCTAGAAAAATCCGAAAATCAGGTCGTTTTTGAAAGATCTTCGTCAAAATTTTCAAGGTAAAAAAATGACAATAATATACAGTTTATATAGAGAAAATAACACCAAATCTATTGGCATTTTCAACAACCCATATCTCAGAAAATTGTAATTCAATCCAAGATATCTTGCAAATGCAAACCAGCTGATCTGAGTGCTCTAGAAAAATCCGAAAATCAGGTCGTTTTTGAAAGATCTTCGTCAAAATTTTCAAGGTCAAAAAATGACAATAATATACAGTTTATATAGAGAAAATAACACCAAATCTATTGGCATTTTCAACAACCCATATCTCAGAAAATTGTAATTCAATCCAAGATATCTTGCAAATGCAAGCCAACTGATCTGAGTGCTCTAGAAAAATCCGAAAGCGTGTCCTTTTAAAAAAAAGATTTTTTTACATTATTTTTTAAGGTAGTTATGCACCATCCCCTAGCCATACTTTCCGTTGTGTGGCTACCCATCTCTGGGAAAGTTAAATAGCATTTATACAAAGTAGCTCATTATTGGGTGAAACATAACTCGCAGACCGTTCGACAAAGATTTCTCATGTAACAGGTCCCTATAGAGCATCGCTGATAAAGTGAAGTACTCAGCAGTTGTTAATTCAGCAAAGATTGTGTCTCTTTCTTTATGAGCCATAATTTGGATAAATCCACCACACATTGTAATATAAAGATACAATATGACACCTGATCATTTAATCACTATTTTTTTAAAGGGCCTGCTACACAAGGATCACAAAGATCAAATTTTGCTATAATTTCGAGTAATCCACGGAAATTGCCACTGTGAGATCAAACTTATTTATCTGTTCTGATAGTCCTGTTTAAATAGCAGGCAATTGTTGAGCCACGTTTGCTTTTATGATATGTTACCGAAGCTGTTCTTAGGTCTACAGAATGTTCATAAATTCCAGCGAAATAGGTGTTGCGCCTGCGCCAATCACAAAATATTTCAGTGTATTTGACTATTGCTCCCTGAAACAATTTTATTTGAGCCCCAAAAAGTGGGGTCCCTAGCTAGGCTATAGATTGTGTAGTTTATAGGTTAATCCAGCACTGACCATAATTCCTAACTTTAACATACGATCGTGTTTGCGATCAATTAATATACTGGCGACAAAATTTAAAAAAAAATCTTTGATAATAATCTGAGATAGATAACATAATTCCGTGTATCGCCTTATCTGTGTATAGTGAACAACATATTACTATTCTGTGAATGATTACAAAGCTTAAGCGTCCTCGGTAGTATAGTGGTAAGTATCCCCGCCTGTCACGCGGGAGACCGGGGTTCGATTCCCCGCCGGGGAGACATCTTTTAATAACCTATTTTTATGCTGCTGGATCGGCCACTGAATGAAGAATAAAATATTTAAAAAATCTTTTTTTTTAAAAAGGACACGCTTTTATTTACATATAGATAGAAAGTGCACTAACAAGAAGAAAATAAAATAAATTTCTATGATAACAGGTGAAATGACTTAACCTATCCACTGCACATAAAAGCGTGGGGCGCCCATCACAACTCATTTCTCTTTGCAGCTATTCTTTTGCATATAGAGAAATATTTCTAATTAATATGATAGTAGCATGTATATGAATTATGATCAAAGTTGTGAAACTTTTAATGTTTATTAATATTCATACAAATTTGTATTTATGTTTCGCAGCCTTGTACATGATAGAGATAGGTTCATAATAAAAGCGTGTCCTTTAAAAAAAAAGATTTTAACATTTTTTTGAATTTGTTCTAGTTTATCAATGTTTTCTTTGGTGGATGGGTCCCATACAGAAGATGCATTTTCTAATACAGGTCTCACCAAAGTGAGGTAGAATTTTAGTTTTATATCTCTATTACATTTGTTAAAGTTTCTTTTTATAAAGCCTAGGGTTTTGTTTGATTTTTTAATAACTTCATTGACATTGGGATTCCATGATAGTTTCTCATTTATTATGACTCCTAAGTATTTTGCATCTTTAGTTTGGGTCAGTTCTTTTCCATGAATGAAATATTTTGAATTTATTTGATTCTTTTTCTTTGTTACTCTTAACAGTTGACACTTTTCTGGGTGGAAAGACATGCTCCAGTAAGTTTCCCATTTTATCAATTCGTCTAAGTCTTTTTGTAAAATTTAGCTATCTTGTTCTGATTTAATTATTCTATAGATTATACAATCATCAGCAAATAACCTAACTTTTGTTCCTGTTGAGATGTTGTCGGGTAAATCATTTATATAAATATACTCTGCCCAACTCTGTTTGTAAGATATAAACCAGAGTATTCTATTTGTCCTAGTTGTTTTTTTGACTATTACTTCTTCGTTTGTGGTGTTTATTGTGTCAATAAAAAGTTAATTAGTTTCTCTTTTATTTTGATGATGTTATAAGGAAAAGTTGTTACAATTCATATCAGGAAGATAAAGGTCTTGCTTAATCCAAATTACAACATTTTTCTGTCTTCTTTTTTAAGTGTTGTGATTTGTGATTGACTGGATAGATTAGGTATCTTTTATGTATTCTAGGAAAATGTAGTTGCTATTAAAGTCTTTAGGGTAATAAATAATATGGTACAGCCAAGTTTAGGAACCTGTAATTATGCCTGGTTCTTCTGTTTTTATTATATCATATAGAATAGGACTGCGATAAAGCTTTTAAATAAAATACAAAATACACGAACTGATGAAGGCATTAGCCGAAAAGTTCACTGTCGTTTAGTTTAATAATAAAGCTCAAATTTATTGTTTTCATTACAATAATTGTTTGTGTATTTTGTATTCTGTTTTTATTAGTAGTTTTAAGTATATCATTTTATTTTTGGTGCTTTGAAAAATTATTAATGATTGATTTTATGAATATTTTGAAATTAGTTTCATTAGTTTTTGTATAGTTAATTCAAGGGTTTTGTGTGATTAAGGTAGTAGTTTACTTACGTTAAAATCATTCCCAGGTTATACGTCTCATCTCTATTTTGATGCTATGTGCGTGTCTCATTTGGAGAAGTTAATGTTAATATATTGGATACTCTCTCTACCTCGTTGCACTTAAAGTCATCGCAAATTATCAGCAGTACGTACGGGACATTTATTTATATCAATTACGTCGATGTGTGTTGTTGAAATTTTATTGGTTGTTTAATTGTTATTGGAAATGAACGGATTAAGCAATGTTCGCTTCTCAAACATGAGCTGCTGATAAACTGAAATAAATTAGAGGTACCTACACATCAGCGTCATGTTCCCTTGGTTTTTAAGCGCAGTGGCATTCTTATAAGATGAATGTAGATTCATTATGGAGTCTAGTTTTGCGATTAGAAACAATCATTTTTTATAGTTCCTTCATTTCTTTAATTAAGTTTGATATTGGATTTTATTTTATTAAACTTTATTTTATCGTATTTAATTTTTAGAAGCTTATGAACAACGAGGAATTTGACGCCCCCCAAAAAGTCCCGCCCGGGGCATTTGATTTCCTCATTACTGAAATTGTTAGGGTACAGTAATTTTCGCTTTTTGAATAGGAATGTCTGTCAAATATGAAGTACACTCATTACAGACGAGTAGTCAATGTCACGTTCTCTTACTTACGCCTCTTGGTAATTCGTTCAGTCGCATTAGTATTCGAAGAAGTATATCCTATATGGAGTTTGAAGTTTTAGCGCTATAAACGTTCATATATTTTAGGAGAGTTCCTTTATTTCTTTAATTTATTATTTAATAATTGTTTTTTTAAATTTTATTTTGATAAAAAGCATTATTTTCTTTCTAAAATTTGCATTATTAGAAGCAAATTATTGAAGAGAAATTTTCCTCCCTTAACAAAGCGCCACTCGGGTATTTTCCCCCTTGGGGCTGTCAATAAATTACGTCAAAATTTTTTTGGCGAATTTACCTCCCACTCCCCCTTGTCAACAACTTGTCAAAATTCCAGAGACCGCCCCTATAAAATTACGTCAACATTTGATTACCCCCCAAAAATAAATAAATAAATAAAAATAAAATAAATAAATAAATAAATAAAATAAATAGGGCTGCGGAAATTAACGATTAATTTCTCGATTAATCGTTAACATTTTTAAAGATTAAAATTTTTTAAACGATTAATCGACCCACCACTTATAAATTTACTGGAAGTCCAAAAGTAAAATATTTCGGCCGCTGAATATAAACTAATTTCCGGACGATTACACGAACATTTTTGTTTTAAACTAATCACTTAAGTGATTGTTCAAAATAATGATAAAGGTTGTTTCCATTGAGAGAAATCCTTTGCCTACCATGCAATGTTCCCTCTAAGTCTAAGCTCGTTGTTTCGTGTGCAAAGTTTAAAAAATAACTCGTTTGCAAAGTTGCACAACGTCCATTTTTTTGTGCAAAATTTTACAGAATTTTCGGCGCGGTAATTCTAAACTCCTGTGTGACGTCGGTAAAATATCTGCGCAGCGTCGCTGCTTAAAGGGAACATTGCTGCCATAGTTCTAACACTTCGCTTACATATCAACCGCATACCAAACATCCACTACAGTATCAGAAACTTCAAATAAGACAATCTAAAGCTATGTGAACGATTGTTCAGCTCGGCTGGTTATATTGTCAATAAGACCCGCTCGTCACTTGAACCAAGTAATGTCAATACACTTGTCTGTTTGCGTTGTTGGTTAAAAGATGTCATATAAAGAAGACATTCCAGTGTTATTTCGATTTTCGACAAGTACGTTTAATAAATGTTACTTATGACACCATAAATTACAATTTCAGATTTAATCGAAATTAACGATTAATTAATCGATAATTTTTCAAAAAATAACAATTAATTTTTAATTAATCGATAACAGCCCTAAAAATAAATAATAACAATGATAAAATGAAAAAAACAACAAACAACAGCAACAACAACAACAGCAACAACAATATTTTAAATAGACTAGTGCACAATGTACAACTACAACACAAAAAAGTGAATAAACGTAACAGTTTTAGAAAAAAAAAGTTTAATAAACTTTTAACTTATGAAAATATTTCAAATTCATAACTACAAAGACTTACTCTAAACAGAAAAGAGATTATAGCTTTCACAAAAAAGCTTTTGTATAAACATTACACCTTTACATTATGCACATATTTCAAATAAATATAACACTTTAAAGACTATTTGAATATTTACAAAGACTTGTTCTAACTTCAAGCAGAAACGAGATCAAAAGGTTAAACTATAAATACACTTTTAATTTTTTTACATTTTTTTTTACAAACAAATCCAACTCTTATATCCTAGCCGCCATGACTTCCCATGGAGATGTCAAATGTTCTTCAATTGTTATTATTGGCAAAGGTTCTGGCTGAATAATTTCTTGGTCATAGATAAAGCAAAGAAAGCAGGGAAAGAACGCACACAAACTGCAGAATGAAGAAATCAGAGCAACGCGAGTTAACTTTAGGGGGTGGGGTGGAATCACTGACGCATTGTTGGTCTCAAGACATGCGCACTGCGGTTAGCTACCTGCCCCCCATCTTGCACCATCCACGCGTGCCAACAATAAACTGTAATTGGTCGAACCTAGCGAGGGCCAATCGTCATGCTTACTTGCTCACGTCTTATGCATGTCCTAATTTATGGTGAATTATATATATACTAGCGTACACCCGTCAAAAATGACGGAAGTTTTCAGCTGAAATCTATCTATTTTATAAAAAATGCACTTTTTTTAGGGCGCCTACGGCGCCGACCTTTTTCAAAAGCCCAACTAACTTGTCCTTGTTTTATAAATACGAAATATTAAACTTTCTGAAATGTACACAAAGTATTTTATAATAGGGGTTGCAGGGCGCCTGCGGCGTCCCCTTTCTTTTTTGATTTTATAATTTACCATCATCAAATCCTCATTTTACATTGATCCCTTTTCCAAAATTAAAATATGAGCGAAAACAATGACGCGATATAATATATTTTTACAACGCATATTTAATTTGCACACATTTTGATGCTTTGGTGCAGTAATTTGGTTTTCTCTGCTTTCTAAAATTAGTAGCGCCGGGACAGACTGACTGACTTGCGTGACAATTGCAAATTATATAGTTTTACTAGGGTATCAACCGTCAAAAATGACGGCAGTTTTCAAAATGGATATATGTCAGTTTTTGTAAATTGTCCCTTCTGCCTGAAAGCCGCATAGTAAATAATCAGAAAATTTAGAGAACAAGAGAGAAAAAATAAATCTCTTTTCCATATTGAACAATTTTATGCGGACGTTTGAAAATAGTGGGTTTTTTGGGTGTTTTTTTTTGCAATATACTTTTCAAGGTTATTTTTTGTAAGCGCTGGGCTTTCTAAAATCTAGCGTTACGAACGGACATAGCAGAGTATATATTTTGATTATATATACGAATATATCTGTTATGAGAAAACCTCCAAGCTTAGGCTTCGCGTTATATAAGTTTGCATGAATAATAATGATATAATCATGATAATAGTAAATGCATAGTGAATTACACACAGCATAAAGTGATACTGCGGCAAAGAAGTTTGAAGTTCGACGTATTAACAAATATTGCTGAGGAGTCAGCCGGACATTAACTTGCGGCATTGAATAGTGCGCACCAATTATGAGTGCACCAATAATACAGCACAGTGCGTTAAAAATAAATTATGTGACTGTAATGTGATCCACATCACGCATATCTGTGATTTGAGGCCGTTTAAGCTTCATCAATGATTATGACTTGTCAGTTTATTCGCCCATTTGTCCATACATTATTAACACAACATTTTCAAAACATGTAAAAAATAAACTGTAATTTTACACATGTTAATAACTATTTATTTTGCATGAAACGTAGTAAGCAAAGTTTGTCACAGGATAACAGAAAAGATTAACTTATCAACTGTTAATCATATTTACAATTTAATATCCACGTGTTAGTAATTCACATAAACGATTTTATTGTTGTCAAGTCAGCACCTTTTCAAGATCTATTATGACTTGTCAGTTTATGTGCCCATTGGTCCATACATCATTACCTTTACATTATCAAAAACATGTAAATAAAAAATTGTAACTATTTACAAATATGAATAACAACGAACTATTTATTTTGCATGAAACCTTTGAAGTAAAGTTAAGCACTGGATAAAAGAAAATATTAAGGTATCAACTTTAATATACACGTTTTAGGAATTCTAATAAACGTTTTCATTATTGTCAAGTCAGCATCCCTTCCAGTTCTATATTAAAAGCAAAGATTTGTTATTCAAAATTAGTCTAAGACACAGTGAAATATTACATGTAAATAACAATAAAAAAAACTATTGTTGGGAGGAGTCCGATTTTTTTAAAACATACAAATATGCAATCTCAAAGTGTATAAAAGAAAAACAAAAGCTAAACTGAAGCATAAGTTGACAAATTTCATTTTCAGTAATAAATAATGGCTTTGTAGTTCAAAACGCATCGAAACTTGACAACCAAACGACAACCAATTGTAAATTTCATAAACCGAAAAACGAATGTTATATATTAATATAGAAAATTAATTTTATAATTACGTACGTAATATTGACATGGACATATACACAAAAACGGACATTTAATACAAAAAATAATAATAATATTAATCACATCAAATAAAACATTGCTCTTTTTACTTCGTTCCCTTCACACATTAATAAAAGCTCAAATAATGACGTCACGTCACAATATTTTATGGTGAGCAACACATTTTTTTATAATCTCAAAAGCAACATTTTTTTTTATCGGGAAATACCTCGCATAGCGTAGGACTGACTGACAGACACTACTGACTTGCGTGACAATTGCAAATTAAATAGGTTTATAGATGACTTTTTCCTGATATAAAAACAGCTGTAATTTGTATTAAAAATATCAAAATACATGAACCTAAATTTGTCAGTAAAGCTGGTATAACACTATTATTATTAACGCCAGTCCAAGTACTGCCTAAATTATTCCAGGACTATATTATCCTTATAACAACCAGAAGTAGGAGTTGACACATCACTTTAACTTAAGATATAGTCTGACATCTCAAGGATTTTATTTTCTTTGTTAAGGTTTACCTTCAATTTTTTTTTCATTTCGCCCTCACTAAGCTTTAGAGCTGATCTAGAACTAGCTTCCTAACTTTGCTTTTGAAATAGTGGCAACTAAAATAAAAATAAAATGTAAGGCAAGTTATGTGACAATTATTGGCTGCGATTTGTTACTAAATTTAAACTAATTTATTCTATTAAACCTAAAAAATGTGTTTGAGCGTGAGATTCGATTTGAGGGATAAAACATAACAAATGATGAAATGAATGATATATGTAATTTAGGTTTAATGGTGCAGGAAATGGAAAATAAAAAGTCAATTCGCAAAATAACTTTTTAAAAGTTGTTATTTGAGTGTAGTTTTGAAAACCTGGATATTAGGATTATTACTGATGTGTAATCAGAGAGAATTACATGGCTTTTTGACACAGAATGAGAAAGACTGTTCATCGAATGTTGTAGTTCTTATATTAGAACAAGAAAATGTCTATAGAATATCGTAACTTGCGAGATGGTAATACACATGTGGGAAAACGTAACAAAGGGTATTTCTGCGACACGTTGAATTCATCAATACTTCAATAGTCTACAAATGTGTGGAGTTAGGCAAAACTAACTTATGATGTTATTTACATTTATTCAAATACATTATAAACAAAAGAGTATTAATTTGTTATGTATATTTTCACTCTATGTTATTCTAAATGTTCACTCTAAATCAATCCGTAGTTAAAGATTCCGTATGTTAAACTTAGGATAACTCTACCAGTTGTTATTTTCGACCTTTTTGGGTTACCTCTCTTCGTATAATTTATCGTGACGTCTATGTCACAATTACCAATATGTATCACTGTGTCAAGGGATATAATTCTCTTTTCAAGATTTTAATTTTATTTATCTAAATCTAAAACTTGAATAAAGAATAATTGCTATTGTAGATTTATTGATGAAATACGAAATATTTTGTTATATGTTAAATTAAAAAAAGCAGAAATAATAAATATTCCTTATTTTAATATATTGTAATTAAATATCTTCGTATGTAAAATAGCTGCAAACTATGTCTTTCAGATCTTTATAAAACTTTAATTCTTATTGGAATGAAGTACGCGCCACTGCCGATATGGAATTAAATTCTTTATAGAACTGAATGTGACATTTCACTTTCTTCGTTACTCTGAATCAGTGCTGCTAGCACTTTATTTTTCAACCTAGATCTAGTTTTTTCTCGACCTTGCCTAGGTTTAATTTTTTTTTCAAAAATAGCCACAATCTAGGTTTTTAAAAATTATACATACCATGTGAAAGTAAGAAAGACATTAATGTATGAAAATTTTTACCCCTTTTTACACGCTTTTATTTAACTCACACTGTTTGTATGTTGTATCCTTCAAATCTTGTAACGTATAATTAAACCACTTCTGATGGTCATAGAAATCTAAATTTTTACCACAGATAGATCTTGGATCAAAATGCATTGTATCAAAATTTCAGATCGATCGAATGTACCGTAAATAAATTAATGCATTTTTAAAATGTAGTTTATCGCTATATAGCATGTGTAAAATTTCAAATTTTCCAACGTAAAATTATACCACTTCTGACAGTCCTAGAGTTCCTACAGTTTTACCACAGATAGATCCTGGATGGCAATGGATTGTGTCAAAATTTCAGATCGACCGAAAGTACAGTAATTAAATTATTGCATTTTAAAAATTTAGTTTATCTCTATATAGCAGATGTAAATTTCAAATTTTCCAACGTAAAATTAAACCACTTTAATAAAGTTTAACTAATTAAAATTGAATTCATAAGGTCGAAAAATGGATTAAAAAATTTTTAAACTAAAAAGTAGAAAATAAAATAATTTGAAAAAATCTTTTTTTTAAAAAGGACACGCTTTTATTTACATATAGAAAGTGCACTAAAAAGAAGAAAATAAAAATTTTCTATGATTACAGGTGAAATCCACTGCACATAAAAGTGTGGGGCGCTCATCACATCACGAATCTACAATGCGCTACGATGGTTAATTGATAACAATGAACTCTACATTGACGTAGATATCAATCATAATGATTTAGTTTGTGTGCAACAAATAGAACAAGAACCAAATGAAGATCAAGACGTTAGTGCATCTAAAGAGATTGAAGATGCTTCGAGATGCTACTATCATATTAATTAGAAATATTTATCTATATGCAGAAGAATAGTAGCATGGAGAAATGAGTTGTGATGGGCGCCCCACGCTTTTATGTGCAGTGAATTTCACCTGTAATCATAGAAAATTTTTATTTTCTTCCTTTTAGTGCACTTAACTTTCTATATTTAAATAAAACACCGCAACATAAGTGACATAAGTCAATAACTATTATTTTCTATTTTGGGATGGCACACATGATGAATAACATTCTTGAAAGTTTAAACGCAGGGAAACTTTTGGAGGCCATATTGTCACACATCGCTTTTCATGTGTGTACGTAGGCGTTATCAAATAACAAAATCTCTCGTACAATAATTCCTTGAAACACTTAATGTTAATAAAATAAACTTTAATACTGGATTATCCGATGATTACACAAATCATTATATACAATAATAAATTTCAAGTTTCACTTGGTTGAGACGTATTACCACAGCCATCTTGGCTCACATCACTTATTCTCTCACCTCCTTTCATGCACCTATCACGTGATCTCTCTCTCTCTCTCTCTCTCTCTCTCTCTCTCAATCTCGTGATTCTCAAGTGACACATATGTTGGTTGACCAATCACTGTCAATCTGAAAATGTTGGGGAGCTGCACACGTTATAAAATTCATGAAATATACAAAGGCGCGGGAAATAATCAGGGTTAAGAATTATTAACCTTAGGAGAAATATTGCTATTTATCGAAAATCTCATGATAGTGCTTGACCAATCAATGTCAATTCGAATAATGATG
Organism: Ampullaceana balthica; assembly: GCA_944989445.1. NCBI lineage: Eukaryota > Metazoa > Mollusca > Gastropoda > Lymnaeidae > Ampullaceana > Ampullaceana balthica. The sequence continues at coordinate 323,532 of CALYLW010000836.1, forward strand.
GTTAGTTGTTTACTTGATTGAATTCATGGAATATACAATAGCGCGGGAAATAAACAATGTTATTTGTTAGCAATCTTAAGAAATATCCCCGAAATATCTCTGACATGACTTAGCTCATTTTGTGGAATCCATTCACTCTCTAAAGGTAACATTCATATTTAGTAAAACAATAATGGTAGATTTAAATTGGCAGCTATAAGAATTGTTTATTAATGGTAAAAATAACAACCCAACTGTGTTATTGGATTTTAAAAAACTTTTAGTAATTATGATTTAAGTTATTAAAATATGTCTATTTCAAAGGTTTTATTAAATTTCATGAATTTATTGAAAACAGATTCTTTTTCAACAGATTTTTTAAGGCTTTAAAAACATTTTTTTTCTTGAGATTAAAGACGCCAAGGCATGATGGCTTTCATTACTGAGCAGCTCATAATAGTAGTTCGTAAAGTCGATTATAACCGTACATGTGGTTAAAAGTGCATCAAACATTTTCCAAAAATTAAGATTCCAGATTCCTAATAAAACAAACCCGTAAAAACAAAGTTTTTGACTATAAATCCCTTATATATGAGACATAACTAACAGTATTGATTATTTTCAAACATTTACAGACTGAATCTGTCTTAACTCAACTTTGCATCATAACCCTAGTGGGGGGGGAGGGGTGGGTGGGGGGGGGAGAGGGGAAAAGTCTGGTCACCGATTCGCTTGACCGAGCTCAGAGTGACACGTAAAATGTAAACAAAAGCGCCCGTCGCTTCGTTGGGTCGCCTCAATGCGTCAGCTCAAAATTTCACGTGGCAAAAAAAACAATAACAAACAGTGAATTTAAATTACATACCTCATATAAGGATAAACTAAAAATGCATTAATTTAATTACGGTACGTTCGATCGATCTGAAATTTTGATACGATGCATTGTTAGGTCAGACGGGTCCGTGTGCCAAATTTCAGTTCGATCGGATCATGGGAAGTGGGTCATTTTTGACTTCTGTTTTTCCGCCCGCCGAGCCCAGCAGACAGAGAGAGAGAGAGAGAGAGAGAGAGAGACGGCGCGAAGTTAATATAAGGGATTTAATAAAAACAAACCCGTAAAAACAAAGTTTTTGACTATAAATCCCTTATATATGAGACATAACTAACAGTATTGATTATTTTCAAACATTTACAGACTGAATCAGTCTTAACTCAAGTTTGCTTCATAACCCTGGGGGGGGGAGGTGTGGGTGGGAGGGGGGAGGGGTGGGTGGGAGGGGGAGAGGGGAAAAACATTGACAGACTGACCGAGTCGATGTCCCGTCTTTAAACAAAAGGGCGGGTGGGACGTGTGGGGTGTCGGCTCGAGGTCGGCGTCAACTCAAACTCACGTGAAATGGAAGAAAAAAAACAATAAAAAACCGTGAATTTAAATTACATACCTCATATAAGGATAAACTAAAAATGCATTAATTTAATTACGGTACGTTCGATCGATCTGAAATTTTGATACGATGCATTGTTAGGTCAGACGGGTCCGTGTGCCAAATTTCAGTTCGATCGGATCATGGGAAGTGGGTCATTTTTGACTTCTGTTTTTCCGCCCGCCGAGCCCAGCAGACGAGAGAGAGAGAGAGAGAGAGAGACGGCCGCGAAGTTAATATAAGGGATTTAATAAAACAAACCCGTAAAAACAAAGTTTTTGACTATAAATCCCTTATATATGAGACATAACTAACAGTATTGATTATTTTCAAACATTTACAGACTGAATCTGTCTTAACTCAAGTTTGCTTCATAACCCTGGGGGGGAGGTGTGGGTGGGAGGGGGGAGGGGTGGGTGGGAGGGGGAGAGGGGAAAAAACATTGACAGACTGACACCGAGTGAGTCCCGTCTAAAAATGGGGGTGGGACGAGAGGGGTGTCGCTCGACGGTCGGCGTCAACGTCAACTCAAACTCACGTGGAAACGAAAAAAAAACAATAACAAAAACGTGAATTTAAATTACATACCTCATATAAGGATAAACTAAAAATGCATTAATTTAATTACGGTACGTTCGATCGATCTGAAATTTTGATACGATGCATTGTTAGGTCAGACGGGTCCGTGTGCCAAATTTCAGTTCGATCGGATCATGGGAAGTGGGTCATTTTTGACTTCTGTTTTTCCGCCCGCCGAGCCCAGACGAGACGAGAGAGAGAGAGAGAGAGAGACAGAGACGGCGCGAAGTTAATATAAGGGATTTAATAAAACAAACCCGTAAAAACAAAGTTTTTGACTATAAATCCCTTATATATGAGACATAACTAACAGTATTGATTATTTTCAAACATTTACAGACTGAATCTGTCTTAACTCAAGTTTGCTTCATAACCCTAGGGGGGGGGAGGGGTGGGTGGGTGGGAGGGGGAGAGGGGAAAAGTCTGGTCACCGATTCGCTTGACCGAGCTCAGAGTGACACGTAAAATGTAAACAAAAGCGCCCGTCGCTTCGTTGGGTCGCCTCAATGCGTCAGCTCAAAATTTCACGTGGCAAAAAAAAACAATAACAAACCGTGAATTTAAATTACATACCTCATATAAGGATAAACTAAAAATGCATTAATTTAATTACGGTACGTTCGATCGATCTGAAATTTTGATACGATGCATTGTTAGGTCAGACGGGTCCGTGTGCCAAATTTCAGTTCGATCGGATCATGGGAAGTGGGTCATTTTTGACTTCTGTTTTTCCGCCCGCCCGAGCCCATGAGAGAGATGAGAGAGAGACGGCGCGAAGTTAATATAAGGGATTTAATAAAACAAACCCGTAAAAACAAAGTTTTTGACTATAAATCCCTTATATATGAGACATAACTAACAGTATTGATTATTTTCAAACATTTACAGACTGAATCAGTCTTAACTCAAGTTTGCTTCATAACCCTGGGGGGGGGAGGTGTGGGTGGGAGGGGGGGAGGGGTGGGTGGGAGGGGGAGAGGGGAAAAAACATTGACAGACTGACACCGAGTGATGTCCCTTGTCTTTAATAAATGGGGGTGGGACGTGAGGGGGTGTCGGCTCGACGGTCGGCGTCAACTCAAACTCACGTGAAATGGAAGAAAAAAAACAAAAAAAACCGTGAATTTAAATTACATACCTCATATAAGGATAAACTAAAAATGCATTAATTTAATTACGGTACGTTCGATCGATCTGAAATTTTGATACGATGCATTGTTAGGTCAGACGGGTCCGTGTGCCAAATTTCAGTTCGATCGGATCATGGGAAGTGGGTCATTTTTGACTTCTGTTTTTCCGCCCGCCGAGCCCAAGACAGACAGAGAGAGAGAGATGATGAGAGAGATGATGAGAGAGACGGCTGCGAAGTTAATATAAGGGATTTAAAAATATCAAAATATATGAGCCTAAATTTGTCAGTAAAGGTGGCATATCACTATAACTATTACCGCCAGTCCGAGTCTGAGTCTAAATCAGCTAGGCACTAAATTATCCTTCCAACAGCCAGAAGTAGGTGTTGACATATCGATTTAAATTAAGTTATAGTTTGATGTCTCAAGGATTTTCTTTTCTTTGTAAAGGTTTACATTCTTTAGCGACAAATAATTATTGCGATTCGATACTAAAATTAAACTAATTGATTTTATTAAACCAATAGTCATCAAAAAGAAAAAAAAACCCTGTGTTTTAGCTTGAGACAATATGTGATGCAACATATATACTGATAAAATAAATGATATATATCATCTAGGTTTATTGGTTTAGAAAACAAAATGTAATTCGGATATTAATGTTTTAAAAGTTGTGATTTGAGTGTAGATTTTACAAACCTGGATTTTGGGTTTATTACGGATGTGTAATTAGAGACAATTACATGCTGATGTGTAATCAGAGACAATTACATGACTGATGTGTAATCAGAGACAATTACATGGCGGATGTGTAATCAGAGACAATAGAGACTTCTATATATAGATAAACTAAAAGTGCATTAATTTAATTACGGTACGTTCGATCGATCTGAAATTTTGATACGATGCATTGTTAGGTGACACGAGTCTAGGTGCCAAATTTCAGCTCGATGGCATTACAAAAAAGGGGTCATTTTGAAATCTCTTATATTAACTTCACCGCCGTCTCTCTCTGTCGCTCTCGTATCAAAATTTCAGATCGATTGAACGTACCGTAATTAAATATTTTGTTGTATTTAATATGATTTATATATATTTTAATGAAAACTTACTTTTGACGATTATGATAAGAACCTTTTTCTTTAGAAAATGTTAGTAAATTATATATAATTATATATTCTATGATCTCTAATATTAATGACTTCTGTTACTTATTGTGTGTATCAACGTAATATTAAAAATGTATAGAAACATGAAATTCGAAGGACAAATAGATTTTAAAAATTGCATTTATTTCGAATTTAAAACTACCTATAAAAAATGTTATATGTACTTTAACATTTGTACACTGTTACCTTAATGATTAAGTAGTGAATGTTTACCTCCGTCTTTGAATAGAAAACAAGTTAATTTAAGTGCTCCGACACTTATTTTCGATCCCTAAAAATAGGGATAGCAATGTCATTGAATTGCTAAGATTCTCCTACCCCAGATAAAGCGTTAATCTAATTTCAACACTGTAATTTCACTGTGTTTATGCCATAATTCTTAAAACTTAACTGACCTTATAGTCGACATGTATTGTATAATAAACTTGTCTTCGTTGTCTACAAGATTGGATACTTCATATGTTATATAAAATGGTATTACGTCAGCGTGAAAGGACATTACTAAGCAATGTTTTGTTTGAATAGCTTTGTTGGCAGTATAGAACAGGGCGATTATCAGATGTTAAAATATGTTAGAAACAAGGATAGTTTTTGGTTTGCTTCTATCCTTTACGATATGTAAACATCTGATTAAGGTTTTGGCCTCTACAAAGACGTTACACATAGAGTTCAGAGGTCAAGCACGTTCACTGTGTACTTAATAACAATAGACGATTGCGTATAGAGAATTGCTCGCCTACCTGTGTGACAGCCGGGCTCTTGCGACTTTCAGGTCTTCGCCTGTCCGAGAGTTGATCGAAATAACATTAATGTTTTCATTAAAATAGACAAACATACATTTTATAAACTCAAAAAGGGATGAGATGGAAAAATTATTAAATATGGTTTTGTGAACCTTATTTTTCGAACTGTAAAAAATGTTGGTATTGATAAAAGACGAATATGACCTTTAGGTCAAACCATTGTTAGTGTTTCAGCTTTACCATATAATTAGCAAAATGATGTTTATGTTGTTTATAAATATAAAAATCAATTGTGTTATCAGTTATATTACGCACCAAACTGTTTGTTTTATTTATAAATTATTTCTTGGTAAATGAATAACTTTTGAATAATAAAATGATGGGGCATTTTCAAATGATAAAAAACCGAATATATGTTGGTCATTTATAAATTAGATTTAAGCCTATTTATACATTTTTTATATAAATTAAACATAATACTTAATTCAAACAATTAATAAAACTCAAAATTTGAAATAAAACTCAATATTATAAAAAATGTTTCCAGACTCAATTTCGCTCTATAGCCGAATCGTCTGAGCTGTTAGTTTATCACATTGTCTTGGTTACAAGTACGTTTAGTTTCTACGTCACAGAGATGACGTGCATTGACAACACGGTTTAGTTAAACGACTCAAAGGACGTGTTTTGTTATTGTTAGCAAGAGAAAGTTCATACATTCCCAAATATGTTCAATCTCACAAGTAACGTGTTTGTGCCACCCGTGTGTTTTATATTGAGAAATTAAGGAAGTGAATTGTGAAGTGACAACTGTATCGTAACTTGCCTTAAAGTTTTGCTCTTATAGATTGGCCGGAATATTTAACAGGTGCATTTTCCAGAATGTGAGAAACAGGTCAGAGTGACATTGCTTGACAAATAAAATGTTAAATATTTATTCCTTTAGATTTCATCTGTTCAAATGATCGTCAAGTTTTCAGTTGACTTCAGTAGCAATCAATTTATGTATCAAGATATGACCTCAATAGAGGTAATGGATCAAATGTTATAGAGAGACGAATCACATTAACTTACACACATTAAATCCAACTATAGAATACAACAACAATAAATTACAATGTAAACATTATCCATTACTTTGAAGTTTATAATATGGTTTCGCTGCATTAGTATACTTATGTGTCTGTCTTGTCTAAACTGATATGTGTACTTGGGCCCTAATCATTCGATACTTATTAGTCTGTCTCCCATGAGGTTATTGCATGAACGTTTAATATTTTTAGGTCAACTTTTATTTTAGGCGTCAAACAAGGACACATAACTCCAAAGTTTTATTTGTGCTTTAATTTGCCGCCCCTTATTAGACACATAAACAAGACGGACCTTTTTCAAATATCAATTAGATAATAGATAGAATACATGAAATATATTTACCAAAAAGAGAAACAATTGAAATATCATAATACAATTGTTTTGAAGCGTATGTGTGAGAGAAGAGTGAAGAGTACTAATATCACCATTGTCAATCAGATAAATCAATAAATCGTCTTAGGATGTTTATTGAAGTTTTCCGCTATGCAGTCAATATACAGCTCATATATAGCGGAGTTAATAACATGGGTCAAATGATCTTAATACTCTAGAAGATTATGTTAACATGTGTTCACATTACTAAACAACATCAAGGAACTGATCACTTCAAAACATGACACAGTATCTAAGTATTATTAAAAGTTATAACATGTTTACAGTCACCACTGTCCTTGTTATTAACATCTTTCTAACAAAACAAATGACGTACACTCTGTATTTATGAAAGATGGATAAGCCGTAGATTTTGAGAAATATTTATTTTCAATATTAGACCATTAGACAGTTTAATGAGGAGTTAACAAACTTATAGTTTATAAGTAACAATAATATTATCACTCGGCATTTAGTTTTTGATGAAACAAAGTGCAATGCTAAGTTATTGAAAGTTCCTTTTGCAAGTAACTATTTTAATAAAACATTTAAAATCGAAAGAAGTGAGACATTGACAAGAAATTGTTTAAATCGAACATCAGTCTATACTGGTGGTAGAAGAATCCTAACAATTTGATTAAAAGTTATCCCCTTTTAAAGAGATCGAAACTAAGTGGCGTGCCACTTACAGAACGATAATACACTGGAATGTCAGTGATATCCCGTTTTCATCAATTACACAAATGAATATAAGGACAATAAAGTGTATTAAATTTAAAGTATTCTAAATTTGAAATAACTAGCATTCTAAAAATGTATTTTTCCTTCGATTTAAATATTACTATAAATCCCATTTAGTTACAAGCAATAGGACGTGTAAGCAGAACAAATAAGTAATAATATGCCGCATAAACCTTTAGATTGCAATTTAATCTAAATTAAAGAAGATAATATGATCTTCTCATCAATCTTGCTGCTAAATTAAATTGTCTCAATTACAACCTCATTATAAGTAGTTTGACAATGGTGCATTTTAGTGCGGCGTTAATAAAAATACTTACGCCAGATATGACAATAGAATGTCTTTTAATTTGCACACTTCCCTTATAAGTTTCTAATATATATATATATATGAGTTTAAACTTAGGACATGAATTTCATTTGCATTTAAATATACTGGGCGAGTTTTTTCTAATGTATAAAATACTTTACAGTAACAACTACACTGACATTAAACGTTTCGGCTAATGCCTTCTTTAGCTAAAACGTTTACTGTCGTGTTAGTTTAATGATAAACCTCAAATTTGTTGTTTTCATTACACAATTTGTTTGTGTTTTTTGTATTTTATGAAAAAGCTTTAACGCAGTCCTATTTTAAGACAATAAGACAACTCTAACATACAGACAACATTAGCAATCAGAAAATGCTAACAAATTTAGAGACAACACTTACAATCAAACAACTCTTACAGGCAGACAAACAACACTAACAGTCAACTTTTACACACAGACAATACCTACACTCAGACATCTCTAACATTTAGGAAACACACACAATAAGACATCTCTGACAGAAAGACAAACTTAATAATGAGACGAATCTGATAGACAGACAACACTGACAATAGGACACATCTAACAGAAAAAAATAGCCTGACAATCATGCATGTCTTCCAAATTGGCGGACATCATTAAAAAATTAAAAAATCAGATAACTCTTACAAACTAACAGATAGCACCAACATACTAACTAACTCTCAAAGAAAGACAACTCTTACAAACTAACAGATAGCACCAACATACTAACTAACTCTTAAAGAAAGACAACTCTTACAAACTGACAGACACCAATAACATTAAAATATAAGCTCAAAAATGACGTCACACCCTTACAAATACTTCCAATGAGCCAGTGAGCCAGTGACTTGGAGTATTATATTAGATACTAGGTTGCGCTGGGGCGCCTAAGGCGCCCACTTTTTTGAAAAGCCCAACTAACTTATCCTTGTTTGATAAATACTTAATATTAAACTCACTGAAATGTACAGATTAATACATCATATAGAATGGGACTGCAATAAAGCTTTTAAATAAAATACAAAATACACAAACAAATTGTGCAATGAAAACAATAAATTTAAGCTTTATTTTTAGACTGATACGACAGTAAACGTTTCGGCTAATGCCTTCAACAGTACAACATAAAATACATTCTTACAATACTTACATAAGTAATAATAATATTCTTAAAACATATTGTATTTTAAAATATTTATGTTAAATAAAAAGAAAGGAAAAACAAAAACAAACATGGACACAAGATATAGGAAATTGTTAAATAGTATTTATTAGGAATTTAAAATACACACCATAAAATGTATTTATTTAATCTAGCTGATGTGCTTAAATTACTGATTGAGTAACGTTGGATTTATATTTCTCCTTTTGTTGTAGAGAGAACCAGTCTATTTCATTCAAGTGGTATTTCACTTGATCTGGATCCCTATAAATAGGGATACAATGTCTATGAAATGGAACGATTCTCCGATCCCATATAAAGGCTTCATTAGATTCCAACAAACTCATTTCACTGGTTTATAGAATAATTCGTAAAAATTGCTAACTTATAGTCCATATAAATTGTATAATAACCTTGCCTTTGTTGTCTACAAGAGTAGATATTTAATGTTAAATAAAATGGTTATACGTAAGCTTGAAAGGACACTTTCCTAAGCGAACAAGAAAAAACAAGTAATGTAAGTTTGATTGTACTTTTTAAAGTATAGATGATGTGTTATGTCCAGAAATGAATCAATCAGAAAAGGAAGAAAAGAGCCGTTACAGAGCTGTATTAGTACTAAGAGAACTTTAGACGGGGTGAGGTACACTACTAATAAGTTAAATTTGAGAATAAACTTACTTAAGAATGTTTGAAGCTCACACCAGATGGGATAAATGCGTTGTTCTTGCTGATTACGTCATTTTATTTTTTTCTGCTTCTACCCTTACGAGTACGGTCTTTGTTTGCTTCTATTCTTACGAGAGGTAAGTATCTTTGTAAGGTTTTGGCCTATACAAAGACCTTACACATGAGTTCAGAGGTCAAGCAGGTTCACTATGTATTACTTAACAATAGACGATTGCGTGTAGACAATTAATCGCCTACCCATGTCGAGCCGGGCCGTGCGACTGTCTACTCTTCGGCCTGTCCGAGCGTTGATCCAAATACCATGTATGTTTTCATTTAAATACACAAGCATACATTTTATTAACTTACAAAAATGGGGAGATGGAAAATTATTAGACATGATTTTGTGAACTTTTGTTTACTTAGTTTAAACCCATGTTAGTGTTGATAACATATGTATACGACGCTTTGGTCAAACCATTGTTATTGTTGATAACATATGTATACGACGCTTTGGTCAAACTATTGTTATTGTTGATAACATATGTATGCGACGCTTTGGTCAAACTATTGTTATTGTTGATAACATATGTATACGACGCTTTGGTCAAACTATTGTTATTGTTGATAACATATGTATACGACGCTTTGGTCAAACTATTGTTATTGTTGATAACATATGTATACGACGCATTGGTCAAACCATTGTTAGTGTTGATTACATATGTATACGACGCTTTGGTCAAACCATTTTTAGTATTAATCCAATAAAAGGTCGATGTTGTACGTGCATGTTACGCCTATCCAATTAAATTAATTTTTAATAATAATGTGTAAACAATTTGATTTCGTCTATTTTATGGAAAATTATTAAGATTAATGACAAGATTATGTAAATATTCAAATTTCTCCGTTAATAAACACCACAACAGGCATAATAATTTCGAAAAAGACATACTTTAAACTTTCAAGCGTCTTGGAAAAATTGACATCTGAAGAAGTTACTAGGAAAACGATATCAGATGCTGGAATTTTACTCAATTAAATGCAATCTTTTTCTATTCTATGTTATCTAATTTATGGGAACTCGTCTTTTTTTAAATTAATGCAAAGCCATTGCATGGAACAATTAGATGTGCTAATACAAAATCAGCCAAACAATTTGTGAAGAGATGGAGATATAAACTGAACGCATAGTTAGAAGGAGAACAAAATATGAGTAGGGAAAAATCTAAAGACGTGGTTCTATCTTTAGAACAAGAAGTACAACCAGCATTTTTTTTTATCCATGGATGGAATTAATTATAAAAGAAAATAAAATAACGCTTTGATGAGTTGCATGTCTTTTCAAGAAAATATTCGTATATAATACCATGTAACCTACTAAATGAAGCATTTTAACATCAAATAATTACTTTATTGATATTTACAGTTCAGTATGGAAAAAAAAAGATCCAGGTTTTTATGGCTGTACATATACTACAAGAAGAAGCAATATGTTAGAAAAACGGGGGAAAAGGCACCATTGATTTATTAAAATTTATTCAACAGTATAGATTGGAAAATTCTGTACCCAACATTGTAATTTTGTTATGATTTTTTTAACTATTGCTATCAGTGTCGCCTGTTGTGAAAGGAGCTGCTCCAAACTGAAGTTGATAAAAATTATCTTCGTACCACAATGAGCGATTAAAGACAACTAAATCTTACACTACTCTCCATAGAACAAGATATTACAAATAATTTTAATTTTGATAGCAAAATACACGATTTTTCTATAATGAAAGCTAGGAAAGTAGATGTATAAATATGTTAAAATACTAATGTACAGAGGCGTAACTGGGTTTTTGATGCCCTTGGCTAATTTATTTTTGGCGCCTTTTATTTAAATTAAAATGTTAAAATTAGAGATTTAGCGGCGCCCTTTTGAACTGGAGCAGGCCGCCGCACTTGGCAACTGCCCAAATGCCAAGCCATTGTTACTCAACTGCTAATGTATACAATTGATTTGTATGGTAAACGTTACGGTATGGTAATTCGTACAGTATATGGTTTTGTATATGTTACTGTATTGTAAATGGTACGGTATGGTAGATTGTACAGTATGGTATATGGAACTGTATGGTAAACGTTACGGTATGGTAATTCGTACAGTATATGGTTTTGTATATGTTACTGTATTGTAAATGGTACGGTATGGTAGATTGTACAGTATGGTATATGGAACTGTATGGTAAACGTTACGGTATGGTAATTCGTACAGTATATGGTTTTGTATATGTTACTGTATTGTAAATGGTACGGTATGGTAGATTGTACAGTATGGTATATGGAACTGTATGGTAAACGTTACGGTATGGTAATTCGTACAGTATATGGTTTTGTATATGTTACTGTATTGTAAATGGTACGGTATGGTAGATTGTACAGTATGGTATATGGAACTGTATGGTAAACGTTACGGTATGGTAATTCGTACAGTATATGGTTTTGTATATGTTACTGTATTGTAAATGGTACGGTATGGTAGATTGTACAGTATGGTATATGGAACTGTATGGTAAACGTTACGGTATGGTAATTCGTACAGTATATGGTTTTGTATATGTTACTGTATTGTAAATGGTACGGTATGGTAGATTGTACAGTATGGTATATGGAACTGTATGGTAAACGTTACGGTATGGTAATTCGTACAGTATATGGTTTTGTATATGTTACTGTATTGTAAATGGTACGGTATGGTAGATTGTACAGTATGGTATATGGAACTGTATGGTAAACGTTACGGTATGGTAATTCGTACAGTATATGGTTTTTGTATATGTTACTGTATTGTAAATGGTACGGTATGGTAGATTGTACAGTATGGTATATGGAACTGTATGGTAAACGTTACGGTATGGTAATTCGTACAGTATATGGTTTTGTATATGTTACTGTATTGTAAATGGTACGGTATGGTAGATTGTACAGTATGGTATATGGAACTGTATGGTAAACGTTACGGCAGTGTTGTCCAACCGAAAATCGTTCACGGCACACTAAACTGGTAAAAAATTTGCGCGGCACACCTTACAAAAAAACAAGAAATCAGTGTTTATTCAAAAGATTTTTCATAATTAATGAGATACTTGAGCCTTTTCTTTGGAGCAGATGAGCTCAAAATGCGGCTCATTGCTGGATAAGCAAACTCTCATTTCTCTCTCTATCATCTGCAGTCTTTCACGTTTTTTTGGATTTGATTTCTGTCAGGGCAGAAAAACCAAGTTCGCAGAGATATGAAGATCCAAAAGGTAGTAATAATTCGATTGCGCGTTTAGCCAGTTGAGAGAATTCATGTCAGAGGGCCATCCAGAAAGCTGTTAGCTCTTTTTCTGCAAACTCATTTTTATGGATCATATCGTTTCTGATGTCGATCAAATTTTCTTGTTCAATCATCGACAGAACAGAAATATCTTGAACGACGAATAAGTTCAAAACCCACTCATATTGCTGCGTTTCGAGCGATGTGAAGTAATTAAAAAAAGATGCTTGAAGATTTTGGAATGTTTTTGGATCTCAGCTGATAGTTAATCCTTGACCGATGACGCATTGACGCCTGGCAGTAAGTCAAATTTTTTGTTCTCAGCATTTTTAATCCAGACATCTAGTTTTTCTTTGAAAGCTTGTAGCTTGCAGCTAATTGTAATGATGTTCTCTTTCGCTCCTTGTAGACTCAAATTGGGGTTGTTCAAATTTTCAAATAAATCGTTCAGGAAAGTAACTTTAAGCCACCAGATGTTATCTTCAATAAATTTCAACCTCAAGGAATGACAAAATTTCTGTTCGCAAAAATACGACGCGAGCAAGAACTTTGCATTTAGAAAGCCATCTGACGTCGGTGTGGTACAACAAGGACTTATAATCCGATTCCATCGCCTCGCACAATGATGCAAATAATCTTGAACGAATAGGGCTAGACGATGTAATTCACAATTCTGATGACCTGGTTCATAGTAACGCCAAGCGATTCTGTTAATGATTTTGATACCAAAACCTCGCGATGAATGATGCAGTGCACAATTTTGACATGTTCATTAAGACTTCACACGTGAGCCACGAATCCATTCCTTAGACCTTGCACTGATGGTGCTCCGTCAGTACATACGCTCACACAGTTCTTCCACCGTAATCCTCGCGAAGAAACATTTTTGTTAACAAGCTCAAAAATGTCGGCTCCTGTCGTGGTTTCTTTCAAATCATCGCAAAACAGGAAATGGTTCTGAATACATTGTTCTTTCGCAAATCTGACGTATGCGAGCAGTTGCGCCTTTCCGCTGATGTCAGTTCTTTCATCGATTTGCATTGCCCAGAACATTTGGATGTCGTCGGCTTCCGCAAAATGCTCTTTAGTTTGATTGTCCAAATATGTCGAAATGTCAGCAATCCGACATCACATCGTCTTGTGAGACAGTGGAATCTTATTTATTTTTTCAACAGCGTCGGGTCCCAACTCCATAGTCTCAACTGCGATTCGTAAAGACGGCAATATGATTGTCTCAGCGTCCAAATGAGATTTCTTTTGATTGACCAAAAGATTCGCAATTTTATAGCTTGCTAACTGAGCTTTGACAGGAATTGAGGAAAATTTCTTCATTATTTTTTATTGCTGCTCTAAGTTGGACCGAATGGATGCGAAATAACTTTTCGGCTTGTCTTTCAATCATGGATGATTTGAGTTCAGATGCCGCTTCAGTTTACTGGGGTTCATGGACTCGTTGGACAATGCCATGTTACAATTAAGACAAAATGGAAAAGAAGGATCATTTGCACATCGTATGAAACCATACTCAAGATATTCCTCGTGATATTTCCGTTTTGGTAACATTCTACTTGGATTTCGCAGCTCTCTCCATTTTGATGCTCGCTGAATCATCTGTTTCTTCAAATAAATTATCCATAGCCGTCTTAATTAAAAGTCTAGACTGATAGTATTACACA
>CALYLW010000837.1:0-157500 GCA_944989445.1 Ampullaceana balthica
AATAGAAAAAAATGAGGCGGGGGGGGGGGGGTCGGAAAAATATAAAGTATGGGAGGGGGGGGGGGGGGGGGGGGGTAAAGAAAAAAAAAAACAGAAAAAAGAAATTGTATAACCAACCTAGATACACACCCAGCCCGCCCCCAGACCCCCCCACACCCTCACTTCCCCCCCCCCCCCCATTCCCCCACATCTCACGAGTCCCACCTCCCCCCCCCCCCCCTATTTCTACTATTCCCCCCCCCCATCCCCCCCCACCGCACAATATACACCCTCCCCGGCCCAACTGTCAACCCCCTCCCCCCCCCCCCACCCCTCCCCCCCCGCCCCCTCCGCACCCCTCCCCCAACCCCCCCCCCCCCCTATGCATGTGCGCGGGGGGGGGGAATCAGCTTTACTATCAACGTTCTTCCCCTCCCCCCCCACCAGCCCCCCCCCCCCCCCCCTCCCCCGACCTCACTGACCTTCCATTATCGCATTTCCACCGCCCCCCTCACTTGCCTTTCGTGGGCGCGGGGGGAGGGTCGTGTGCGGCGGTGGGCGAAGGTTGGTGTGTGGGGTGGGGATTTGTGGGGATCTTGTATCATTAAGAGGCGCCGAGGGGAAAATAGATTGGCTTGTAGTTATTGGCCCTCTCAGTCTCGCCGTGAAGAATGCAGGGGATATGTTGTAATGGGGTAGAATGTAGGCAAATGTAGTGTAGGGTTGGGCAATGTTAGGTTGGTGTGTGGTGGGGGGGGTGGTTGTGGGGGGGGTGGGTGGTGGTTAGGGAGGGATGGATGGTGTGGGGGGGTGGGTTGTTGGGGGGGGGGGGGGTTGGGAGGGTGTGGTTGGTGGTGTGGGTTGGTGGGGGTGGGTGTGTGGTGGTGGTTGTGGGTTGTGGGGGGGAGGGGGGGGTGGTGTGGGTGGTGGGTGGGGGGTTGGTGGCAGGGGGCCGGTCCTCCACGTATCACTCAGAGAGGTAGGCCCAACCACGCGGCGGCCGGTGGGCACATTCGGCAAGTAGCGTGTGACGTCACAGTGGGTCATTTGTGTGGGGGGAGTCGGGAGGGGCGGCACGACACTGCCCCCCCCCCCCCTGCTAGGCGACCCCCTTCCGCCCCCCCCCCCGCCCCCCCCCCCCCAACCAGAATCCCCCCCCCCCCCCCTCTCCCTCTACCGGCCTTGTTGAATGTCCCCTTGATCAAGACTGACGCTTTACTCCTCTTACTTACTAATTTAATAATACGTATTTTGCCTCCAATTGTGTGTGTATAATGAACTCCACCCATGTAAATTTCCACACCTGAAGTAGCCCCTACAAATCCACCACGGGCCATATTTACCAAACCTAAGAACTACAATGAAGGAATAGAAATACAGCGAAATAGCTATTTTATTTAACCAACCACTCACATAGAGCGAGGACTCCCTTTCTAAAAAATGTTTTCCCATACTGATTTTTCAAGTAAAATAGCGACTCTCCCAAGTTGTACTCCATCATCTCTCACTTTAGAACTCTCAAACTTTTACTCAAGTCGGAAGCCAGGTCAACGTCTCAAACGCAGCACCACAAAGCGCGCACACAAATCTAATCTAGACTTCGTTGCGTAATTCTTCCCCAGTGGCAGCTGATATTTCTAACCATGGGTGAGGGGGGGAGGGTGGGGAGGGGGGGGAGGGGAGGGTGGGTGGGGGGGGGGGGGGGCGAGGATATAAAGCAGCCTGTCCCCACCATAAATGGCAGCGAACTGACTACTCTAGTTATCAATCACAATGGCTTTGGTTAGTGCGACATGTAGTGCGCGCGAGAGGACGCGGAGACTGATATTTCGAAAGCAGGACCAAAGCTCAACCACAGCGATCGCGATAAGAAGCATCTCAAAAGTCGGAAGTATAAAAAAGATTTTTGCGAAGAAACAAAAAAATCTGACCAGAGCATGTAGACAACCTCTGCAGAAACAGGATTTTCCCCAACCAAATAAATGGAATGGATGCGATTGCAGCGTCACATAATGAGCTACAATGCAGGCATACCTCCCTGAAGAATATCCTGTGGCATCGCGTTAGGCGAATCTCTAACAAAAAAAAAACGGGATAAAGGATACGGGGACAGCCAACCCCGGAGATTGGGTATTCAAGTGAAAAGGACAAAAAAAAAAAGACACAAAACACCTCTTCACCCCCCCCTCCCACCCCCACCCCCACGAAGGAAATAGCCATATGATCAACCCCCCCACTCCCCTGCCCCCTGCCCGTCCCACCCCCGCCATCAACTATTTCGCAGCCAGGCTTACTGAACTCCCCCATAGCCCATCCCCCTCAACCCTAATATGTGAAGTGTCGCCGTTACCCCCCCCCCCCCCCCTCCCCGCCTCCCCCCCCCCTCCCCCCCCTCCCGCCTCGCCCCCCACCCCCCCCCTCCCCCCTCCCCCCCCCCCCAGCCCCACCCCCCACCCCCCCCTCCCCCCCCCCCCCACCCCCCCCCCCCCTCCCACCCACCCCCCCCCCCCCTCCCCCACCACCCCCCCCCCCCCCCCCCCAACCCCTCCCCCCCCCCCCCCACACACCCCCCCCCCCACTCCTCCCCCCTCCCTCCCCCCCCCCCCCCCCCCTCCCCCCCCCCCCAGCCCCCCACCCCCCCCCCCCGCTCACCCCCCCCCCCCCTCCCCCAGCCCCACTTCCCCCCCCCCCCCCCCCCCCCCCCCCCTGTCACTCTGAAACTTCCGTTCTCCCCAAAATTTTTGTACTCGCCCCTCCTCCTCCCCCTGCAGGTTGGAGTACTTACCCCCTACCCCTCCCCCCCCCCCCCCCCCCCCGCGCCGTGTGATGTGGGAGTCCCCCCCTCCCCCTTCCCCGCTCCCTCCCCTTGGGAGGTGTAGTTCTCCCCCCCCCCCCCCTCCCCGCCCCGGGTGTCCCCCTACGGAGTTTTCCCTCGCCCCCATTTGACCCCCATTTTTGGTCGGTGATCCCCCCCCCCTCCCCCCGTTTAGCCCCCTCCGCTCCCCTCCCCCAGGGGTGGGGTATTGCTAGGGCATCGGTGGTCCCCTCCCCCCGTTGGTAGGTCACTTCCGAGTGCGGTCCTCAGCGGCGTAGTCTACCCCCCCCCGCGTCCCCTCCCCCCCCCTCCGCCCCCCCACTTGGGAGGTTATCGAGGGTCATTATTTGGTTTGGCTATGGTTTGCTGCGCCCCCCCCCCCTGACCCCGTAGTTCCCCCCTCCCCATCCCCGCCCCCTCTCTGCCCCCCCCCCCCCTGTCCCCCCGCCCCACCCCTCCCGATCACTCCCCCCCCCATGCGACGCACCCCCGCCTTTGCGTTTGGTCTTTTGTGCTGCCCTCGACTCCCCCCCCCACCTCCCCACCCCCGCCCCCCCCCCCCCCGCCCCGTATTCCAAAATATATTCGTCAAGTAGCTCCCCCCCCGGAGCGCCCCTGCCTGTGGAACGGCCAGGGTGGAGGACCCCCCCCACCTTTTCCCCCCCCCCCCTGGCCCTCCTCCCCCCCCCCACCGTCCCCCCCGGTGTCCCCGGCACCCCCCTCCCCAGTAATGTTGGGCTGTCCTGCGCCCGTCCGCGCGCGCTAGCCCAGGCCCAACCCCCCACCCGCCCCAACACCACACCTCCACCCCCCCCCCCCAAGTGTGTAAATGGCCATGGTGCAAAAGAAACAACCTGCCTACCACTTAAACGACCCCACACGGTGCCAACACCTGGCACTTGCGTCCGCCCAGAGGCGCCCCTTCGCCGACGGCATCGCCCACATAGCACTCAGGCCCAAAGAACCGTACAAACACATCCAGCTCAGTTACAATCTTGAAAATTAAATCGATATAAAATGACGCTCACTAGCCCAGCACGACACCACTCGAACGTGGTATTCAACGTCTACCCCAATAAAGGACAAATATCGTAATTTAGGGGCCCACGGTCCCAGAAAATTGACATTTATCGCGTAAAAAACCACTAAATGACATAATTAATAGTCGCACGTCAAAAACAAAAAAAATAAAAAGTGTAAGTCAAGATCCATTTATTTACCCAGTAGCTTACACGAACATTATTTTAAACGACAGTAAGGGCCCCCAGGCCCAATCGTTGCAAGATGTTAAGTTTGAAAAAATCATTTAAATTTGTTTCATATTAAATATGTTGTCAATATTTTTTTAGACCATATCACAGAATGGGGATTAAAATCTTAAACGTTTACGAAAAATTAATTGGGGCCCAAGGCCCTAAGGGAAGGCGATTATAGGATCAATGCTTTATAGTATTTTAATATTGACTAGCAAGTTTTTATATACCAATTTAATAAATTTACCCAGTTGTTAATGCTTAACCAATTTTTATATAGCTTATATAAGCAAAACCGACATTAAGCCCCCCCCCCTGGCCCAATCGGCACAAGAAATTAACTTTCAAATACCTGTTTACTTCAATTTGATCATGATAGATATAAGGTGGCAATATTTTTCAAGATCATGAAAAATTATAATGGGAATAAAATCTTTAAAGCTTACGGAAAAAAAAGATTTTGGGTCACCAGCCCCAAAGGAATGAAGATTAGGAGTTTAATGCCCCAGCGCACTTTAATATTGTCTATCAAGTTTTTATGTACCAAATTGGGTAAAGATTCATTATTGTTCCATGTAGCTATCGCTTAAACTAATTTTTATATAGCTCATGTAAGCAACAACAAAAAAACAGGTTTCGGGGCCCCCTGGCTAATTCGGTGCAAGATTTAAAGGTAAAAACTCCTGTTTATTTCAAGCAAATTCTTAATGGATATATTTATCTATTTTTCTCAAGATCCCTTTTAATTGAATGGGAGGAATAAAATCTTAAAAGTTTACGAAAAAAGAAATTTGGGCATCAAGCCCTGAAGGAATGGACATTAGGAGTTCATTGCACTATAGTATTTTAAAACGGGCTATTAGTTTTTATTTAAATTTTTTTTTGAAGATCCATTCATTTACACAGTAGCTAACGTTTAAACCAATTTTATATAGCTCATATAAGCAAAAAACTACATTATGGGTCCCCGGAGCCCAAAGAGTGTTAAATTTAAAAAATGAATTAGCTAGATACTGTGGTGAAATTTATGGAGTTAGGCCATCTGCGACACGGTAACCGGGTAAACAAAAGGGAAATCACTCATATCTGCCCGAAAAGTCACCAATGTAGCAATCGGAACTGATTATATATGCGAACGGGGATCCGTTTAGGTCAAGGTTGCATGACTATTGCAGGGCATTAAGAACCAATCGGAAAAGGAGTGATTATATTACCCATCAAGTATAAAGGCTGACGCAATTAAGCCCCCGGCCTCTATCCGCCCAGATGTCAGCAGTGTTTAGTCGCCAGTGTGAATATAATTTGTAGAACCACATTTGCATCCATCCTTATAGTGGAAGAGCCGGCATTATTCTTACTGACTAGATTCCATCTAAGCTGAACTCAAGCTTTGTTTCCCTCGTTTATGTATATATTTCCTACCATTATCTAAATATTAACCATTGTATAATGCCGTGTTGAAATTATTAGAATATGTTAACCACATGATTGCCGTACGGGGCCACGTGCGATATTTGAATATCCCACGTCTATTTCCTAACTAAATATGATTACACGCGCTCCATCATATAGATGGATCGGGTTATATTTGTGTGTAATAAATAACATTACTATATTTGTACCTCAATCAACTTACGGGGTGTCAGCAAGATAGATCTGCACCCGTGGGGGTAGAAATGAGATCTTAATTTTATTATCATATTATGTAATGTATTCGATAATAATTTGTTTTATTTCAATGTATTTTAATCCCCTTTTGGCACCTTGCTCTGAAGGCTCGGTTGCCAATGAGATGGATTAAACTGGCAAAATGGAGAAACTATCGATGTGTGTTTTTCTATTTTAGTCTGGCTCCTGGGCACCCGCCAGTACAGGGAGACAACCAGAACTGACGGCAGTCGTGCCCAGACAGAAGTGTCGACAATACTTAGGATCAATTGCGGGACCCACCGCTGTCCCAAGTGCCTTGGATTCGACACCCTACCTCATCCCTGCACCTGCCGACAGGACCTTGAGAAGGACGACCCAGCATCTACCAGTTGTCACGTCCAACATATAACTGAAGCCAACACATGTACACCGCGCGTGTTGTTTCCCGTAAGTGTACACACACTACACGCACGGAAGCCGGCTATTCACACTCCGTGATCGCCGATGTCACCTGGGCCATAGAAGAAACAGCCTACAGAGTACCAGTTAACCGAACGATCCAGCTCGTGGGAACCTGCAGTACCAACTACACACTCCAGCACTGAAGGAGCCTAGCGTAAGGCAAAATTACCCCAGCGGAACGCTTCATTGCACACAGCTGAAGAGAACAGTACACGCCGACCGAGGGAACACGGAGCGGGGCGAGACGACCCAAGCGGACCGTGACCCCATTACATTTGAGTACCAACCCAATAAACATTAGGTCACGTGGCATAACCCTGACGATGATAGAGTAAAGCCAAATAGGGGACAATTAATTTGTTATATCACTACTCCCATTCGGAACTAGTTTCCGCCATTGTACAAATTGTATAATAAATTTCATTTGTGTTACATTTTACACCCCTTTAGTCTGTTGATTATCGTATGCAAGAGATCTCTAAAGTTTACGTTGTGAGCCGGAAGGTCATAAGTTAAATATTACACTCCTAGACAACTTGCCAAATATAGATATACATCTTTCTCGCCACAGATACCACCCCGCCCGAAAGCATACTCAACAGTGTCCTAAAGTTTCATGGTGATCGGATGAATGGTTTAGTCAGCTATAAAGAACAAACATACAAACATACTTTGATTTTTATATGTATCGATAAAATATTATTTCAGAATGCAGGGTAATTCCGTTTATCAATAAATTCTACGCCAGGCACGAGGTACTTCGATGGGTCGCATCAACGCGTCAACTCAAACTCTCACGTGGAAAAAAAAACAATAACAAACAGTGAATTTGAATTACATACTTTATATAAGGATAAATTAAAAATGCATTAATTTAATTACGGTACGTTCGATCGATATGAAGTTTTGACACGATGCATTGTTAGGTGAGACGGGTCCGTGTGCCAAATTACAGCTCGAACGGATCACGGGAAGTGGGTTATTTTTTTACTTTTGTTTTTCCGCCCGACCGACGTACGAAGACAGACAAGATTTCGAAGTTAATATAAGGGATTTAATAAAACAAACCCGTAAAAACAAAGTTTTTGACTATAAATCCCTTATATATGAGACATAACTAACAGTATTAATTATTTTCAAACGTGACAAACATTTACAGACTGTATCTGTCTTAACTCAACTTTGCTTCACAACCCTGGGGGGGGGGTAGGGGGTGATATGGGAAAAGTCTGGTCACCGATCGCTTGACCGAGCTCAGTGTGACACGTAAAATGTAAACAAAATCACGCCGGTACTTCGATGGGTCGCGTCAACGCGTTAACTCAAACTCTCACGTGGGAAAAAAAAACAATAACAAACAGTGAATTAGAATTACATACGTTATATAAGGATAAACTAAAAATGCATTAATTTAATTACGGTACGTTCGATCGATCTGAAATTTTAATATTATGCATTGTTAGGTGAGACGGGTCTGTGTGCCAAATATCAGCTCAATCGGATCACGGAAAATGGGTGATTTTTTACTTTTGTTTTTCCGCCCGCCCGCCCGCCCAAGACAGACAGAGAGAGATGACGAGATCGTGGTGAAGTTAATATAAGGGATTTAAAAATGTGTTTCCATAAGAAATTAACACCTTATGTTTTGTACTTACTTCATTTTCGACTACAAAAATAAAAGACACTTCTGGATATTCACTCATTATACTTTGTTTAAACAAAAGGGAAACATCTGTAAAAATGAAAATATATTTATGTTATAAATAGTTATCTTACTTTTCATACAAAACTATTCAAGGTAATGTAAATGTTTCTAAAAAATATTTGTTTAATAAATTAAGGATACTTTAAAATTCATTTGCATTGTTTACCCTTTTAGGTAAGAAACGGAGCTGCTACCCTTTTATTTTCCAAATTTTTAAAATCATTTTTTGTACCAACTCTTAGTCCTACAATCACTGAAAAACCGACTAACAGACAGAATAAGAAATTTGTCAGGACGGTTCATTTTAACATGCAGATTGTTTTAGTATATTTTTTTTTATATAACTGTCCCGATTGCCTGAAAGCCATAAATTAAAACTAGTAATAAAAACTCGAATGAGTATTTAAACGCAATTTCCATCAAAGAATTTCCGATTTTTTTATTCAAGGGAAATCATTCTAAAAGTCACACCAAGAATGTGTCAATATAATACGCACCACGCAACAGTCTAACATAAGCATTCACAAATCGGGAAAACCCCAATTTACTATCATTCTAGATTACATTAAAAGTCATTTCAAATCAATAAGTCTGAAACTACACAAAACAATTGCTATCTACAAATTGCTGCAAAAATTACGAGAGTCAAACCAAAAGAGATTTTTCAAAAATGCTTTCTCCAACATTGTTCTAAATATTATTAGCTATCGTTTGGCTTTGTTTCAACCCGATAGATTTTATGGTTAGCGAGAAATTGACAAAATACTGATATTTTTTTCGTTTTTATTTTTATTTTCAAGGAAATTCAGCAAAACGTTTCTGTAATATTTTTGGCGTTTGCACATGGTTGGGACCTTCATAACATTTGCAAAAGACGAGAACACTCTATCGGGTATGGTTCAGGAGGAGTTGCTGTTCAAAGTTCGAAAATACAGGCTGGTATTTCAAATATATAAACGCAATTCCCAAAAGAAATTGCGTTAAAACATGAGATAATGTATAGAAAATGAATGGAAAAGTAATTATCATTTCCATATTAAACAACTTCAGATGGATGTTCATACAATTATTATTTTTTTTGGTGCAGTATTTTATTCAATAATTTATTTTGAGCGGTGCACTTTCAATAATTTTTTGTTTTCAGAATATGCAGCACACATTTTCGTGTATGCATATAAATTCTGCTGTGTTATTTTATTATTATACATTATATTAATAACATTTGCTTTGGCATTGCGGTACAAAGCAGTCAGTAGCCTTTTTACGGGTACTTCATCTTTTTTAAAATACTTTATATTAACTTGTGGTGTCTGTTTGAGCCCTTGATTGTTTGCTTCCATCCACGAAGGTGCCAAGTCAAACCGAAGGAGGCAAACCGGATCACCGCCGCAGAAAAGAAGAGGCAAGCCCGAAAGGCCCATGCTGTCAACCCTCCTGGAGATGTCCCACTCGTCCCCTTGTCCCTTCTGTTCCCGAACCTACCGTGCAAGGATCGGCCTCATCAGCCATCTGCGCACGCACAGATAACCCTCGGATGACTAGAGTGGTCCTCTTCGTATCGACGGACGAACGAACAAAAAATGTAAAACTTAAACTTTGGCTACCAGATTTTTATCATCTGAAGTAGATTTAAGTAAATACAAGTGAACCTGAAAACCCTTAATTAATATGCATTGCGATTGACTAAAATAACGATCAAACCAAGATAGAAGCCTTTTATATTTCGATTAAAGATTGGGCTAGTATTTTTTTTAAAAAGTTGATATGTTGCAAATCTATAGAATATACTACGGGTTTTTGTTCTCTTATTGAAAAGTGACAATTGTGGAATTGATTTTTAAAATAAATATATTTAAGTTTACACTTCAAAATCAAAATAAAATTTCAAATGTCAAAATTCCATCTATTGATTTATAGAATTACCTGAAATATTCATCTCATCCTGTCCTCGAAAATCTGTACAAAATTGAATTGATTAATTTTATATTAATAGATCTAAACATATTTTTTTCAAAAAATATATTACAAATAATTATAAAACATAATGAGAAATACATAATTAATCAATAATTACCAATGCTTATTAGTTTAAAGGAAATTCAATTAATTTTTTTTTAATTTACCTGGGTCTATTTGCATTTACTTCCTTTTAATATCTTCACATTGAAGTATTTCTTCATTTGACATTGAAATTGAGATTATCTTTCAAATCATCTCATTACTATAAATTATGGCTATTCAAGCGATTTCGTGATCTGTGCAACAACAAATTTTACTTATTTTCATCTATAGATTTATGGTAAGTATGAGTCCACCTGACTAAACTACGAAGCAATCTACCGCACTTAAATAAACACAGTCATTCTAGTCTTAGTTAAAACAATCTTATCAAACTAAACATGTGTAACTGACTTCTACAGAAAAATGTTCCCTTCTTAAATTTTTAGGTAATTTTCGGTATGCACTTCGTCACGTGATTCTTAAAGTATTATACACTAGGAAAAGGGATGGTACAACTGTAGTTGTGTGAATGATTAGACGCTGTGCTCAATTATCTGTGTGTTTTCTAATTTTTAAAAATTATTTTTTTAAAGTATCTTTACATTGCTATTTGAAATGAATGAACTCAAGATTATTGAGCCTGGTTTGTGTAAGCACTGGAAAAAAGTAACTTAGTGATAATAATCTAGTATTTAGTATAGTATTTGCTTTTATCATCAAAACGCTTTCATAATTTTGTCTTTTAAATATTAGAGAAATACTCACATAAATTCCAAATTTTGTGAAATTGTTTGAAGTTTTCTTCTGAAAATTTTATTTCTTTTCCTTTTATCTGCAAATCAAAAGTCATAATAATTTAAATAAATGTCAAATGTTATATAAAATTTTTAAAAAATGATTAGAATAAGGAAGGTGTACAATTCATTATCAACTAAACAAAAATATTTTCCCCAGCAAACACAATTATATAGTTACAAAATCAAAAGAAGATGTCAAAAGAAAAGATTTAATTAATTACTGTTACTGTCTTGCAACAGTTCTTAAAAAGTGAAAACTCTTGTAGACCTAATTTTGAGGAGAAGTTAAGTGAAGGAAATAAATTTGATTTACAAAAAGAAATAACAATTTGATATCTAATTAAGCCCAACATGCATGAGAAAATATATTATCTTAAGTATTTCAGGAAATAATTTAAATATATGGACAGTAAGGACAAAGAGCATCGAGGCAATTATATTGTTTACTTCATAAAATCCGACTTAAAGAAAGGCATGCTAGACTCTCAAAGTAATTCAAATGAAAGATAATTACAATAGTATTCATTACCCTACATCTTACCGATTATTGCACATATCAGCTTGATAAATAATACAAACTTAACAAATTTGGATGCAGTGAGGACTAGGCTATGTCATAATCTTAAGAAAATTGATACATATCTCACTGTCAATCTTATCACGAGAAGACAGAAAAATCATTATTGTCCCAAAACGACTAATGCAACTGCAATTTAAAAAGACTCCAACAGAAGGAGAACAGACCGAAATGTCAACAAAAGTCATCAGATTTCCAATGCAACGAAATTATATTTATCTCTGTAAAATATTTAGAAAATAGATCCGACCCACGGCGTAGTAATCGCCGCCGTGCACGAGGGGGTCTGTTGGCTATTTGCTATTCGATTGGACGAACCGACTGATGTTTCCAGCCTGTCACAATTAATGGCTTTTGTCAGATATATCTGGATGGATGAATTTGAAAAAAAAAGATTTTTGATTTGCAAAACGTGTCCGGGGCGGAAAAATAGTCCTTGCCACGGTCAGATGTTGTGGTGGGGGGATGACTGAGCATAAACGGGGCGAGCATGGGTCAACGGAGTGTTAACGCTTGTTCACGTGGAACGGGGGGTGAATTCAGGGTACGGGGGAGCTGTAATCAGTGTGGATGACCGAGGCAGTACACACGGGGACTATTTAAAGACTGAACGAGAGTTTGACGAGAGAGAGAGGGGAGTTTATGTCTGAACGTAGTCCGACACAGCTCAAAACTTAACTTACCAAAGTATTATTGAACAACCGAAAGACTGGGAAGACCACGTACCAGCGATACTATTCGCTTATCGGGAGGGTAAGCTGGAATCTTTGGGGTAGTTGGAGTAGTTTAGGTCAGTGGTTTGATAAATTTTCACACAAGATACATACAAAGTTGATAGATTTTGGTGATAGAGCGCATAATCCCAAACTTGTTTTGGGTGGCGACCCCTTTGTTGTAAGAGCAAAGTGGCCTGCGACCCAGCGATGTAGTTGGACAGGTGACGGTCCTCGAGGCTCTTTGTTAGACGCGGGAAATTTCTCATTATTGATCACCTTCCATAAAAAATGAACAGTTAAAAAAAAGATATTATTTATTAAAATAAAATAAAAACCAAGGGAGAAATTAGTAAAAGAAGTGAAGGAACTATCAAACTACATTTGAATGTACCTACTCATACACTTTAAACCCCAATTTGGATGTAAATACTTCGCACAGTAATGTTATTGATCAGCAAAATCATGAAACTGAAGATTTATTAAAGTTTTGCACTGATGTGCTTTTACGTTTAATTGATTATTCATTTTTTTTCAGCAACTCGTGAAGTACAATAGAAAATTTACTGTACCCGATTACTTTTCAAAACATCCAAGGAATTAAAAGAAATAAGTAAAGCTTATTATAACGTAATGATTAATATTTGCGGTTATTATTAGTGATGTGAAATGTGAAAATTGTCCGAAAAAAATATCACACTAGATACGCCCTGAGGCGTAGAATACGCCGCAGATTGGCTCATGCATAGTGCAAATAAAGAGGGCAAAGAACGGACAAAAAATCAGCACGAAGAAATAAAAAAAAACTCGAGTGAACGACGGCGTGGATAACCACCGACGCATTATTGGTCTCGAGACATTCGCACCTGCCCACCACCCTTCAATACTCTAGCTTGCCAACCATAAACTGTGATTGGCCGACCCTAGCGAGGGTTAACCATGTTCGCAAAAAAAGCTGAAACGAACGGGTATAAACACACATTTTTTAAAAATTAAAAAAATAATGTTAACGCTGGGTCTTGAACCCGGTACCCTCAGCGTGTAAGGCGGACATGATATCCACTACACTATGCATCACACGTTATTCTCTAAATGAACAACGCAAGTCATCGCAAGAACCATTGTTGCCAACTAAGCCTTTTAACGGGAACCTGGTTACCCGTTGACCTGTGATTATCCAGGTAGTAAAATTCCGCCCGGGTACCCGTGAACATGTTGCTTCAAACTTCTGCTCCCATGCGGCTTTTTTGTGTTTACATTGCGGCTCGCGAAACAATTTATTAAATGAATTATTTTTTTTCAAATATATGCTGTGAAGTACATCTAAGGATAATTATCTGTCAACAGGAAATAAAATACGGTCCCAATAAACTACAATGTATTTTGATACATCTTTTTCTCTCAACGTGAAACAGAATCGTAAACACAAAAAGGTTTTGATTCTTTAAAATAATCATATAAGGAAAAAAAAGACTCCTCTGCCAAAAGTAAGGTTGGACTGCATAGAGATGAAAGAGGCTATGTTTGTTAAAAAAATTAAAACACCCCTGCTTTGACTCTAACTTTGCTTTGAAATACGCCGACATTGGGTTAAATTGATACAAGGTAATGTTGTTTTTCTACCCCTTCTCCTCACCCCAATCCTATAACCCACACCCCTTGCATTCATTTGTTTCTTGTGCTCATTAACACGTGTTTGCCTAGCCCTAAAACTGATTTTAATAATAGGTGTCAGTTTTTAAAGTTAATAAAATTAAATAGATGCTAACAGTGTAAGATGGACAAGACGTCGGTCGTTTTGAACTCGTAACCCGGGTACCCGTTCGAAAATTTCACTGCTTCCCGGGCAGCTTTTTTCAACAATACTGACAGCCCTATTGCCAACTATAAACTGTGATTTGTGTGATTGGTCGACCCCAGCGAGGGTCATTCGTCATGTTTGCTTGCACATACTCACTTCGGTGGATTATATATAGAGATAGAATAGGACTACGATTAAGCTTTTAAATAAAATATACGATACACACAAAATTGTGTGATGAAAACAATAATTGTGAGCTTTATTAAGCTAATACAACAGTCAAAATTCGGCTAATGATAACGCCTTCATCAGTACAATAAACTATCAATGAAGTTATTAAAAAATCAAACAATATCTTAGGCTTCATAAAAAGAAACTTTTACAAATGAAATTGAGATATAAAACTAAAATGCTACCTCACCTTGGTGAGACCTGTACTAGAATATGCATCTTCTGTATGGGTCCCATCCACCAAAGAAAACATAGATAAATTAGAACAAATTCAAAAAAGATATGCCAGATTCATTACTGGAGATTGTTCAAAACTGATCGAATAACACCATTAGTTAAATAATTCAGCCTTGAAACACTAGAGGATAGAAAAGTGTTTCTCAATCTGTATGTCGTGACACATTAGTGTGTCGTGAGAGATTTCCAGGTGTGTCGCGAGATTTAGTAAAAATATTAAAAATTGCTAGGGTTCTGAGCTCTGAAGTAATTATGAAACTTTAAAATAAAGCAAAACAAAAAGTTTGTTAAATAAATCAACAACGAAATCAGCAATCACGTGTGTTTCGCGTGGGGCAGGACGTTAGATTTGGTTGGCGTCTGTGTATGCCATTTTCTTTTTTCATTCTTTCTTGACGGAAAATTTGTGAACGAATTCTTATTCTGCAGAATTTTGACTGATGATACAAAGGGCAGTGACATTTACAAGATGTTTAACATGAATATTTTGCTATTCAACTTGAATTGGGGAAACTGCGTTAGCATTGGAACCGATGATTTTCCTTCAATGCAAGGAAAAAACAAAGGTTTTGTAACTCTTGCGCTTCAACAAAATCCCTATATCGTCTCCGTCCACTGCATGAATCATAGAGAAAGTCCCGTTTCAAAATCATTGCCCAAAGATTTGCATACCATCATGACCCAGGTTGTTCAAGTAGTTAACTTTATCAAGTCTCGACCACTCAAGTCACGAATCTTTGCACAACTTTGTGAAGCAATGGACTCCGAATACAAGTGCTTACTTTATCATAAAGAGGTTCACTGGCTTTCAAGAGGAAAAGTTCTTGACAGACTTGTACATCTTAAAATTTCTTTCCTTGAAACTGAAGATCAAAATTTTGAATTCCAAATACGTGACGAAATCTTGTGGTTGAATGTTCAGTTTCTTTCCGATTTATTCGTTAAACTGAATTCACTAAACTAAAGTCTTCAAGGACCATCTGAGAACGTCATTACATCTTCATCGAAGTTGAAGTCTCTTATTGTGGAAAGTAAAACATCGAAAGGATTATTCGACTGCTTTCAAACTGTTAAAAAATTTCAAGATAAGAAGAAAATAGGTTTAAAAGGTAATGTAATTTTGAACACAGTCAGTCAGCTTCAATGGTCTCCTCAACATTATTTTCCATCACTTGATATCGACGAACTTGCTTGGGTGATCAATCCGTTTGCAGTCAGTGAAGAAGTCAATTTGACGACCGAAGAGGAGGAGCAGCTGATCGAATTACGACATAACAAATTATATCAAACAACGTTCACCAACAAGACTTTAGAAGAATTCTGGCTTGCAATCATGAAAGTCTATCCTTTAGTCAGTTTAAAAGCAGTTAAAATTATGTTGCTATTTTAATCTTCTTGGTTCTGTGAATTTCGCTTTTCTGCATTAACTGAAATCAAGTCCGAGAAACGAAAGAGACTCCTCACAGTTGATGAGTTGCGCATTTGCTTGTCAACCTTGGAGTCACGATGGAATATGATGTGTTCCCTTAAGCAGGCATCCATCCCACTCATATACCACAGTAATATACATCACAGTAATATGTAAAAAAAAATGTTATCTTTTTAATAAAATAAGTTAAATTTATTTTTTGTGTAGCAAAAATTCTCTAATATTCTTAGTGTGTCGTTACCCAAAAGTTTGCGAAACACTGCGATTGAAGAACCAAGAGTAAAGTAATAATTATACATAGAGCAATTAATTCTAATTTAGAAATACAACACCAAGATAAGTTAATACAACCCTCAGATAGACATAAGGATAAAAACACCTTTCTTATTCCGTAAGCAAGAACAAACACACAAATTTTCGTTGTTCCCGACCGGTATTCGGGCGTGGATGGGTTGCCTGAAGAAACCATGAAAACAAACACTTTATCAACCTTTAAAACTCTAATAAGAATTCAGGACTAAACACAAACCATAGAAAAGCCTAGAACGCAAAAATCTTCTGTAAAGAAGGCGCGTCTGTAACAGATAAGACAAGATAAGCAAATAGTACGTACTTAGTTGTACTTACATAAGTAATAAAATTATATTTAAACGAGCAACAAAGCCCGTCCAAGGACGTTCCGCCACCGTACGGTGTCATGTTTTAACTCCCCTCCAACAGCCGTCTCGACCGGCATACATGTGCATCACGTCAAAAATACTATTCATAATAGTTAAAAAAAATAAGTCGTAAAAACATAGCTTTTTACTATAAATCCCAACGCGCAAAACTCAAAATAAAGTCTTGGAAGAAATACTGCACCAAAAATAACTCGTTTTGAACGTCGGTGTAAATCACGTAAACGTGTTCAATATGATTGGCTGTAGGAGTCATATGTGTTTGAGGGACCAATCGATATAGATGACGGGACAGAACGGACAGAAACTTGCCTTTTATTATATAGGATTCTTAAGACATACTATATCATAAAATAGTTCAGTAAATTAACTAAAATGTAATAATGATAACTAAAACTAATAATGTAAAGTAGTTGTTTGTTGTTGTTTTTCGTTTCTTTTTTTTACATAAATATTTTCCTTACAAAATAAGGCTTTTGTGGCTTTGTAATGCAAAGTTTGCTATTTTATTGCATTTATTCACAAGTGTTATTCGTTAACTTATTTTTTTTTAAAGTAAGAAATCCTGTTTTTAGAATGACCCATTTTTTTAATGTAGACAGACAACAAGAAGCATATATTCTTACCGATTTGATTATGTGTTGACAGATGTATTTTTCGTTAGGGCCGCAAAAATTGCGCTTTTTGTGTGTCTCCGCGGTTAAATAACCTCATAATTACAACAATCGGGAAGGGCAAGGAGCGGATCGATTTCTCCCCACATGTGATGATCTTCTAGAATTCTAAATTTTATATTTCAATTTTATCAAAACGTTAACTACCGATGCCGTGTGAGATGAAATGGGGTCGTGGGCCGGATCTGGCCTGCGGACCGTAATTTGGTGAAAGCTGATAAAAAAAAGTGGTTACATCATAATATTGATGGTATTTTTAAAGTTAAAAATGTCGAATATTTTAAATAAACATTGTTTGAATCTTATAACGCAAAACTGTCAAACCCAAATGTTTTGTTAAAATTATACTTTTAAAATTATGACAAACACTTACTCTTTTTAAATTTTTTAAATATTATGTGTAAGGCTAAGTGAGTGATAGCTTGTTTGTAAGTGTATCGAACAATGATTGCGACATACATTTTCTTAACATTTTATATATAAGTTGACAAATATTTCAATACAATTAATTTCACACTTTATAGGCATGTTAATACAGACAAATTTTTATTTTACATTTAATATATACATCTGGTAATTTTTCTACCAATTTTATATTTTAGATTATTGTGTGAAAGTGAGATTATAATTAATTCGTTGACTCCTGAATCTATATTTAATAAAACCACATCTTTGAATCTTTGGGTGCATTTTAGGTTGTAGCAAAGTCATATGCAAATATTAAAGTTGTTGAACACAGAATATTCAATCCTTCTTGCTCGGGGTCTTAAATCCATTGTAAATATAATTTAACACCCTTCTTTCGCGTAAGATTATACGCGTTTAGAGGTATCTAGAAAAGAAACCAAGCAAACAATTTTTTATGATCCAGGTAAATACTCTTTTTTAATTGTGTAAAGTACCTATTTCCTTATGTTCAGTAAAAATAAAATAAATATTGTTTTATTTTTCAAAGACAGGCGAGATGCTCACAGAACGAGACAATCAGATGCAGCCCTGGACTGAGAACTACCTAGAACTGTTTGCAACACAGAATGTAGTATCTGACTCTGCCCTAGAGAGAATCCCAGATCTATCAGCTTGATGCTCCACCCTCAATAGAGGTGCTTAGAAAGACCATTGATCATCTGAGTAATGGGACGGCTCGCGGAAACGATGACATTCCTGCTGAAGCCCTTAAGGACGGCAAACCAGCATTACTGAAACCTCTGCACAAGCTCTTATACGATTGCTAGGAAAACGGCCATATCCTACAGGATATGCGTGACACCAAAATAGTCACACTTTACAAAACCAAAGGTGATTGCAGCTATTGAAACAACTATCGAGGCATATCCCTACTGGATATTATGGGAAAGGCCTTTGCCAGAGTGGTCCTTTGACGCCTGCAAATTCTGGAACAAAATGTCTAGCGGAATTGCAATGCAGTTTTCGGGCTTGCCAGTCAAACATAGACATGATATTCTCATTCCGTCAGCTGCAATAGAAATGTCGGGAGCAAAAGAAAGCCCTCCTCATTGCCTTCATAGACTTAACAAAGTCATTTGAACTGGCCAGCCTCAAGGCGTTGTTCCGTATACTGGGGATAAAGAAAATGTTCGCCGCGGCTTTTCAACATCATCGAGTCTTTCCACACCAATATGCACAGAACAGTGTTCTTCGATGGGGCCACCTTAGAAACCCTTCCCAGTTTGTAGCGGTGTCAATTAGGGCTGCGTATTGGCACATACATCCTTTGGTATTTTCTTCTCGGTGTTACAGCTATATGCGTTCAAGGACTGTTCCTAGGGTGTGAACATTCATATCAGGGTGGATGTAAGCCTAAATAACATCAGCCGGTTCCATGCGAAGAGCAAAATGGAAACTGTACCAATCAGAGAGTTGTTATTCGCAGATGACGATGCTCTAACATCACATTCAGATATAGGACTCCAGCAGCTGGTCAATACGTTCTCAGAGGGATGCAAGGAATTCGGTTTAAAGATACGCCTAAAAAAAAACAATATTATGAGAAGAGGCACATACTGCCTCCCAGGAATCTCCATTGAGGGAGACACCTTGGATGTTGTCAAGGATTTCACCTACCTAGGCAGTAAGATCAGAAGCACACTCTCTCTGGAAAAGGAAATAGAAACCAGAATCGTAATGTGCAAGGCTAAATCAAAGAGTGTGGAAAAATGCGCAGCTCAATGATAGGACGAAAATCACTGTGTAGTAGGCCTGCGTGCTAAGCACACTCCTTAAAGCAACGAGTGCTGGACGACCTACACCAAGCAAATAAAGCAGCTCGACAGTTTCCACTTACGATGCTTTCATAGGATCCTACACATCAAGTGGCAGGATAAAATCACAAATGTTTAGGTACTCAAGAGGAGCCATATGCTGAGTATGCACTCAATCCTAAGTAAGGGGCACCTGTGGTGTTTGGGCCATGTCCACAGGATGAGCTCGGAGCGAATTCCAAGAACCCTGCTTTACGGTGAGCTGGCTACTAATATTAGTAAAAGAGGTAATCCTTGCCTGCGCTACAAGGACGTCTGAAAAAAAGAAATGCCTATGGTGCGCCTTGACCATAAAACGTGGGAGGCCATTGCTAAGGAGCGCACCCTCTTGCGGTCAAAAGTGCTTGGGGGCATTCAAGTTGCGGAAGGCACCCTCACAGCTAGGAGTGAAGAGAGAAGTGCCAGGAGAAAGGGAAAGTTGGGAAGAGGAGGAGAAGTCAATGCTATCGTCCCTTGAGGACGGACTGATGCCATATATCTTTATTTGACGGGGGATCCAAGAAAACCAATACTAAATAAAAAATTTAAGAAACCTGCAGATATGTATGCGTTATTTTTAATGAGATCTAATTAACTCAAAAAAGATTAAAATGAATTAATTAGCAAATTAATTACTAAAACCTAGATACGAACCACAGCGTAGCATACGCGTAGACTTGCTCATAGATAGTGCAAAGAAAATGGGGAAAGAACGGACACAAACCAAAGCAAAAAGACATCAGAAATTAAACAACCCCGTAAAAACATAACTTAAAGTATTGATTATGTTCAAATACTACAAACATTTACAGCTTGAAACCGAAATTATCTCACTTGGCTTTAAAACTAGGTCAACTCTAGCAGACGACACATTCTAAATAGTGATTTATATAGTATAGATAAACTAAAAATGCATTAATTTAATTACGTTACGTTCGATCGATCTGAAATTTTGACACAATGCATTGTTAGCTGCGATGGGTCCGTGTGCCAAATTTTAGTTCGATGGCTTTCCTGGAAGTGGGTCATTTTTTACTTTTGTTTTTTTGTTTTTCCGCGAGCGGACAGGGCGTCGCGGTCGAGGGACGACGAGGGACGACGAATAGACGCCGGTGAAGTTAATATTAGGGATATAAAAACGCGACTGAAAGTTGGGGAGGACCACAGACACACTTTTGATGTCGAGACATGTGCACTTTGGTTAGCTACCAGCCCCCACCCGGCACCACCCTGGCTTGCCAACCATAAACTGTGATTGGCCGACAATAGCGATGGTATTTGTCACGTGAGCATCACGGGATTGAGAGCAGAGAAAAAGATCACGTGAGAGATGCGTGTTAGAATGTTCGAGATAGAGAGAGAGACAAGATGGCTGAAAGTGTTGATACATGTCTCCACAATATGAAACCTAAAGTTTAATGATGTACATAGTGATTTGTGTAATCATCGGATATTTCATTATTAAAGTTCATCTTCTTAACGTGTATCAAGGAATCATTGTACGAGATATGGTATAATTTGATAACGCAGACAAACACACATGAAAAGAGGTGTGTGACATAAATTGGTTTCAGAAGTAAAAGCGTGGCGGACATTAAAACGAGTCAACGCGATGGAGGTCAACGTCATGAAGATATCAGAAGATTATTGTGTACAAAGGTAAAAGGAAACTAGCAATACGGGCAACCCATCTGAAATTCAGATATCTGTAGTTCAGCTATATCTACAGTTGTTAATGGAATAATGTAAACATATACATTATTCAAGAAATAAAATAATCAAATCAATTTCGTGCTTTCGACATGGTAGAGAAACTTTGTCATGATGTAATTGATTACTTCGTGTTTTCAAAATGCAAGGCATTCATTAAATGAAGAAATATTGCCAGCCATCGTAATTTGTGAAGATTAAAAGCCTTAGGCAAGCGGTATATAGACTTTCAGGAAGTCGATGAAATACAAGGAATGTGCCAGTATAACAGTTGAACTACTACACACGTTGCATGTAGCAGGCACACATTGAAAGTAGGGGTCTACCGATATGCCTTTTTGCCGATATTGCCGATACCGATATTACCGATATTTTTTTTGCCGATATGAGTGCCGATATGAGTATTTGTTATGACAAAAACCAGCCGTCATATTTGATGACGTCATTCTTAAATTTATCACTCGTAATTATTTATCTTTAATATTAGGGGACTACCGATACGCATATTTGCCGATATTACCGATATTTTTTTCCGATATGAGTGCCGATAGGGTATTTGTTAGGACAACAACCAGCGGTCATATTTGATTACGTCATTCTTAAATCTATCACTCGTAATTATTTATCTTTAATATTAGGGGACTACCGATAGGCATTTTCGCCGATATTACCGATATTTTTTTTTCCGATATGAATATTTGTTAGGACAAAAACCAGCGGTCTTATTTGATGACATCGATCATTCTTAAATTCATCACTCCTAATTATTTATATTTTATATTAGGGGTCTACCGATAAGTATTTTTGCCGATATTACCGATATTTTTTCTCCGATATGAGTATTTGTTAGGACAAAAATGACAGCGGTCATATTTGATGACGCCATTCTTAAATTTATCACTCGTAATTATTTATATTTTATAATTAAGGGGTCTACCGATATCCAGTTTTGCCGAAATACCGATTTTTTTTCTTCCCGAAACGAAGTTTCCGATGTGTTTACAAGTTCCAGTTCATGACCTACATAGGACTCATAACAAAACGAACCGTCCTTTATAAAAATGTACAAGCATATTAGGTACTCCTTTTGAAACTTCAACCTTGTCTCATAATTATTAATTCTAACCAATAGTTTAATGGCTTTTGCACACGGCCACCTTTTATGAATGAAACAATGAGAACAAAGTACAATAGTAATATAGTGAAAATGAGGCTGAAGCTTGAATGGTTGCCAATGACAACACGTCTTCACACGGTACATTTTGTTATTCCATACGAAACGAAATGTTTTAGACATCTGCGATTCTGCGTGCATCTTTGCTATTAGAGCAATTACGTGAACATAATGTTTACATGTTATCCATTTATTAGAGCAATTACGGTATACTTGGCATCGGCACTATTTACACAGTATTTCTGAGTATACGAAAATCGGCCGATACCTAAACAATATCAAAGCACATGGCACACTGTATCGTGGCTGCACATATTAAGACTAGGACTCTTTTGACTATTTCAATACTGGTATCGGGGTCGATATATTAATTTGTCGAGATATTGTAAACCTAAATGATAGTTTTTTTGTTTCCGTTTTTTTTGGGGGGTCAAAATGTCACTTATTATGAAATATCGGTGACGTCAATATCGGGACCTTTACAGGCTACCGATACCGATATTGCCGATATCCAGATATCGGTGCCGATATATCGGCCAGCCGATATATCGGTAGACCCCTAATTGAAAGCATCTAGGTCAGACAGGTCTATTACACACAAGTTGGTTCTAAGAACTAGCAGTAAACAAAACACTTGAACTATAGAAGCTATGCACAACTGTTTAAATCAGTGAGTGTTGAATCAAGGAGTTAATTTGTGACATAAACAATTACCGTATATACTCGTTCTATAGCCAGTTCGTTCATAAGCCGACCCCCCTCTTTTGGAAGAGAAAAGTATTAAAGTGTGTAACCCGCTCGCAAGCCGACACCCACAAAATAATAGGACAGGTTAGTAAAATGGAACACACTTTAAAAATAATTCGAGCTAAATCGGTCATATTGATTGTTTATTTGTACTACTTATCTTTGTATTTGTGATCTTTTTTTAGGCAAGAGTTACCGGTATTTTTTAATTTTCTTTCTTTGGTAAACAGTGACGAAAGCGCGTGCATTAAACATTCACAAAAATAAATAAAATTATTAAATAATGTAAGTGAAGATATTTGATAATATTTCATAGCTTCTGGTAGAGCAGTCGAATCTTGTAGAATGTAGACAAGGACCTTGATCACCTACAATAAAAACACCGATATTCAATGTAAATGCAGAAATCACCTATGACCCCTTCGTAAGCCGATCCCCTAGATTTTGTCAAAAAAAAGGGCGGCTTTAGAACAAGTATATACGGTAATAGCATTAGTAAATTCCAAATAAAGAGGAGAACTTAATTTGTATTCAATTTGTAGGAATTATGAGAATTGCAATTTTGGATTAATGGATTGAACTAAGACTACTCTCAATTTTGGAAATTGGAATATTTCAATAAGTGGATTGTTTAACTCAAGACTTTGGACCATCGGATGTGTTTTGTCAATCTGAGGGAGCTTATAAATATAGTATACTTTAGATCCTGTGATTGGATATTTTGATGCCTCATTTTGTAAAAATTAAATTTAATGGTTTAGATGTGTCACTTGATTAGAGTTAACATATTTTGTATTTTAAATTTAAGATTTTCTCTTTTGTATGATTTATGCATTGATTGATATATTATTAAATAGAATCATTATTCCGTACATACATAATTATATTGATGCATAAAACATGGATTACTACAACGAATTTACTACTATAGCTAGAGAGTTTGGATTAACTGGGAAAAAAAATGAAAGATTTCGTTTAAGAGAAAAGCAAAGATTAGCCAGAGAAAAAAAGAAGCAAAAAATAGCCAAAGAAGAAGAGAATAAAAAAATAATCAAAGAAGAAGAGAAGCAAAATGAAATAATTGAAATAGAAGTTAGAGTTGCGAAAAGAGGACTTGAACAACCTAAAAATGACAAACTACAAGTTGAGCTAGAGAGAAAAGGCTATCATTCGGGTAATGACGCAAATGAAAAGTCAACACCGATGGATACAATCAAAGTTAGAAAAATTGATTGCAAGAAGGAAAAATGGAAGATTATCTGGATTATTTTGAATCTATAATGGTAATAAAAGGTTATGAGAAAAAAGATTGGCCACTACAACTGATGATTCAACTAACTGGAGTAGCATTCGAAGCTTACAGCAGCATAGCCAAAGAGGACACAATCCTATATTAAAATGTCAAAAAGACAATTCTATGTCATTTCAGGAAGTCAGAAAATGATAACAGAAAGGAATTTCATGAGATGAGAATCAAGATGGATAAAGATCCACAGATTAAATTCAATTCACGTAGCCAGTTCGGATATTCTGTTCACAACATCGACTAGGAATCTTGGCTACATTATTTCTCCTTCTTTTGCTGTGAGGTCAGGCTTTGACATGTTTCAGTCTGTTACGGAAAATGAGGTCAAAAGTATTATTCTAAAATCTAAGCCAACGTCCTGCCCTCTTGATCCCATCCCCACTCCACTATTGGTTGAGTCAATAGATCTCTTACTCCCAACAGTAACTAATATAGTTAATGAAAGTCTAAAATCTGGCACCCTTCCTTCATTATGTAAATCTGCTATTATAAAACCCTTGCTGAAAAAAAAGGGTTAGACCAAAACAATTTAAACAACTATCGACCTGTGTCTAATATTTCATTTTTGTCGAAAGTCATTGAAAAACTAGTCTTAAAACAACTTTTTTCTTATCTAAATGACCACACTCTTCTAAGTCCTAATCAGTCGGCCTACAGACCTTCTCACAGCACAGAGACCACTCTGTTGAAGGTAACAAATGACCTCCTGCTCGCACTGGACAGTGGGAAAATTTCTATATTGGTCCTCTTAGATCTTAGTGCAGCCTTTGACACTGTCGACCATCAAATACTGCTGAAAACCCTGCAAAATTATTTTGGAATTTCTGGCTCAGTTCTGGCTTGGTTTCAATCATACTTATCTAACAGATCACAGGTAGTATCAGTAGATGGTTGTATCTCTCACAAAGCTGACTTGCTTTATGGTGTGCCTCAGGGCTCTGTTTTGGGTCCGGTACTTTTTGTACTGTATACAAGACCGCTACTTCTACTGCTTGAAAAGCATTCAGTTAAAAGCCAATCATTTGCAGATGATACTCAACTATATACTCACACTGATCCCTCTAATATGGACTCCGGTGTCCAATTGTTGCAGGAGTGCATTGGTGAAGTGAAGTCTTGGATGACGTTAAGCAAACTCAAGCTGAATGATGACAAGACTGAAGCACTTCTATTTTGCAACAATAAATCACGCAGTACTTTGTCTCTTCAGAAGTCAATTCACGTAGCCAGTTCGGATATTCTGTTCACAACATCGACTTGGAATCTTGGCTACATTATTTCTGACAACATGTCTATTAACAACTTCGTCAATCACATCTGTCGCTCTGCCTACACTGCCATTCGTCAGATCAGCTCAATCCGTCATTACTTAACAGTTAGTGCCACAAAAACACTAGTCTGTGCTCTTGTACTGGCTCGTATGGATTACTGCAATTCTCTTCTGTCAGGTGTGCCAAAACAATGCATTGAAAAACTACAGAAAGTTCAAAATTCAGCTGCCAGACTGGTGCTCACGGCAAAAAAACATGACCATGTTACTCCACTTCTTCGCTCACTTCATTGGCTGCCTATACAAGCCCGTATTGATTACAAACTGGCCGTTCTCTGTCACAATTTCTTTTCGGACTCATGCCCATCGTATCTTACTGAACTTTTGTCGGTCTACTCACCCACTCGCAAGCTAAGATCTTCTGCAGACACACGCGTTCTCTCTGTTCCTACGACACGCACCAAAACGTTTGGTGAAAGGTCGTTCTCTTTTTGTGCAGCCAAACAATGGAATTCTCTACCATTACACATACGTGGTATTCAAACAACCAAGTCCTTCAAGACTGCACTTAAGACACATCTTTTCAAAATTTATTTTTAAAATTGATGAAACAACATTTCTTGTAAATGATTAACGTAGCTTATGTATAATGTATTGTAATTTTGTGTGTTTGTTGTGATATGAAAGTTAATTTAATACTTATAAGTATGTTATTTCTTTCATGTAAAGCGCTGTGAGCCCAGTTCCTTACTGGGATACAGCGCTATATAAATAATCAATTTATTATTATTATTATTAGATTATAGTACATGAAGTTCAAGTTAAATTAACCAAATCGCTGTAGCTTACAGCAATAGACACAAGCAATCCAAAGGCCATACTAGACATGGTGTTAATTGAAAAAATTCCTAGAAAACGTTGAACCATCTCTATTCACCTATTTAACAAATAAGAAAATTCGCACCCAAACAGAACTAACAAATACATTACGCACATTCAAGGACTCACATCCAAATGTAGAAATGGATAAAAGACAATATATTTTTGCAGCAGTACAAAATAAAAAACTAGAAAAAAGACAAAGAATGAGATACCAGAGTCTTCCAAACTCAGGCAACAGACAAACTATTTGCTGGTACTGTAACAAGCCAGGACATATGGCGAGGCATTGTATCTACAACAGAGGGTAACCAAATAGGATGGCAGCCCCACACGAAAGAAAACAGAAGGTCACTTTGAAAGCAAAGGTAGACGATCATGGAAATGCAGATATAATCATAATTCCAGATACATAGATTATGATCAAACATGGAGAAGGAATGACTACAAAGTAATGGATGATAGAGGAAATACGAAGCAAGAAGAAACAAGATCTAGTGATACTGTAGCAACGATTGATAATTATTGAAAGCTGAAATTCAACACAGTTTATATCAATAACAGGAAAAGTATGTGTCTTCACGATTCAGGGTGCACAACGATTGTGATACACAGGAGGATAGTAGTAGAAGAAGAAGAATATGATGTTCAAAAAGACACACTAATAATGGCTGATGACAGAATGATAGATTTTCCAACTGCGACTCTTACCATTAACTCACCCTGGTTTCAAGGTGAAGTTTGAGCGAGAGTTTTGAAAGATGCTATTTGTGATCTCATCACAGGCAATATTGAAGGTGTTGTTGACAATTTCGACAAAAAGTTTAAAGCATCATGGGGAGACAACTACCAACTATGTGCCAGTGTAAAAACCAGAGCCACCACGAAAAGAAAAGAGAATATAGACATTGATGTTGATGAGAAGATTGAAATAGGATGCTCAACTAATATCAAAGCAAGAATTTAAAAAAACTACAAGAAGAAGATAAAACAATAATGGAAATAAAAACGAAACTCATCAGAGACAATCAAACTGGCCACAACAAACATTACACGCTAGATAGAGGCATATTGATAAACATTGTACAAGCAAGTGCATGTAAAAGAGTGGTTATTCCTGAAAAATTGCAAGAAACCATTATAAAAATGACACATGAAAGTCCTTTAGGTGGATACATGGGTGCAAAGAAAACAATTGCTGCCATAGCAGACAACTTTTACTGGCCCAAAACGGCCAAGCAGATAAAAGAACATCAAGAAATGTACGGTGTGTTTACGACACACTCCCAAAGATGGAAAGCACACAGCGCCAATACAGTCATCTTACAAGGCGAACTTCTTATTTGAGAAAATTGCCATAGACCTAATAGAACCATTCAAAAAGATGTCAAAGAAAAACATATGTATGCTCTTACCATAGTGGACATATCCACCAGATGGTCTGACGCTATTCCACTGAAACGAATAGATGCAGAAAATATATGCACTGAGTTAGTCAATGTTTGCAGCAGATATGGTTTTTCCCAAACCATTCTTTCATACAATGGCAGCCAGTTTAAAGGGCATATGACAAAAGCTATAATTAAAATGCTAAATATTACGCAGGTGCACATCAAAATTAGCATCCACAATCAAATGGAGTGATTGAAGGACTAAAAAAAACAATCAAAAACATGCTATTAAAAGTTACAGTTGACTATGAAGACAAATGGCATGAATATTTACCTTTAGTACTATTTGCATACAACAGCAGCAAGCATGAAAGCACATGTTTTACTCGTTTTGAACTAATGTTTGTTCAAAACCCTCCAAGTCTTCTGAAAAGTTTCGAAGCAAGACTCATAAGCAAACAAGATGCCATACAGGACAGATATCATTTAATGCCAGAAACTAGAGATAAAATACTCTACAGTATTGAAACAGCAAAACAAAGTCTAATCAAGCAAAGTACAAGACAAGGAGTAATCAAAAATAAAAATAGGCAATTGATATCATTTGAGCCAGAACAACAAGTATTAGTTTGTTG
Organism: Ampullaceana balthica; assembly: GCA_944989445.1. Taxonomy (NCBI): domain Eukaryota; kingdom Metazoa; phylum Mollusca; class Gastropoda; family Lymnaeidae; genus Ampullaceana; species Ampullaceana balthica. The sequence continues at coordinate 28,375 of CALYLW010000837.1, forward strand.
CCAAACGCAAAGAATGAAAACACATGAGAGGTCCCTACAAGACTGAATAAAAACTTAGTGATGTGACCTATAATGTTAATATAAAAAGACGTGATATTCTGCACATTTATAAACTATGAGCATATGGTGACAATAAAGAAGAAAGACAAACAGTAAATATCATCAGCAAAGAGAATGCTGAAAATGATATCGGTTCATTGAAAAAGAAAAGCCCCAACATAGAAAACATATCATCGGATATACCATATATTATGAAACATAGAGTGATGAAAAGTTTTCAATAATACAAAGATGTCAACACAAAAGAAACAGGATACACAAAGACTGTGAGTCTTAGATACAACTGTTAGAACATGAACCTTTCAAGTATACCCCATTCCCATGGCATATAGAGACACAGTAAAACAGGAAATTGATTACTTGCTTAAAGAGAATAAAATAAGAAAGACAGTTGAAGCTAGCTATACCTCACAACTGTCATACTCAAAAAGAAGAATGGAAAGATTCGACTATGCTGTGATTACAGACAAATGAATAATATAACAAAATTGGACCAAGAATCTATTGGAGACCCAAGAGACATAGTAGACAGAATTGGTAATTCCAAAGTATTCACTAAATTTGACTTGAACAGAGGTTTTTGGCAGATAAACATGGATCCTCATTCTGTCAAATATACTGCATTTGTAGCTATGGATGAAGTATATGAATGGTTTGTGATGGCATTTGGATTAGTCAACAGTACAGCCACTTTTTAGCAGATTTATGAAAGGGATGTTACAAGACATTCCAAATGTGGTACATTACGTAGACGACATATGTATCCACACTAAAGATTGGGAAACGCACATCCATAAACTTGAAGCTGTACTAGATAGACTCAAGAAACATAATGTCACAATCTAACCTGAAAAGATAAACATTGGAAAGAAATATAGTGATTTTCTGGGATACAGAATAGGAGGAGGTAAAGTCCCTCCCACTGCAGAGAACGAAAATAAGATCTTTAACTTGTCAGTCCCAAAATCAAAGAAACAAGTTCAAGCCCTGCTGGGACTATGTAACTTTTATAGACCATTCATTGAAAATTATGCAGAAATTGTTCACCCACTTACAGAAATCACAAAACACACAAATGCTCGAAAATTTCAGTTTTCAGGAGATTGCTTCAACGCATTGGAAAATAGTAAGCAAGCATTTAAAAATAAACCTATCCTAGTCACACCACAATTGGACAAACCTTTCATAGTCACTACTGATGCATCATCTGTTGCATTAGGAGCTTGCCTTATGTAAGAACATGATTGTATTCTCCATCCAATACAGTATCTTAGCAGGAATTTAACAAAAACAGAACGTAACTACAGCACTATAGAGAGATAATGTTTGGCTATAGTATAGTATAGTGTGGGCTCTCCCAAAACTGCAAAAATACCTGCTAGGTAGAACATTCACTCTACTGACAGACCACAAACCACTTGTGGGGTTCAACAAAAAGAAAATCAGAAACGCAAAATTCAATCGGTGGGCTATGTTATTAGCAGACTACAAGTTTGACATAAAACCTGTTAAAGTAAAGGACAGTGTTGTTACATGTTGAGTCTCTCAATATACTTTTGAGAATTGTTAGAATTTTAGAAGCATTAGGGGATAGGGGTTCAGACGGTGACCTTGAGTGTAAAAATATTTTGGAATAATCTGATGATGGGTCATGGACAATTTATTAGGACGCTACAACTACTTAGAGTCAAATGTGATCACGTGTTATGAGCCTGATGACGTCTGAATGTATGCATGCGAGCACGTGCTAAGGAATTGGTACATGAGGGCTGACCAATCAAAATAAGAGTTGCACGTTGACCCATGGCATCCATAGGAATAGCCAATAGCAATTGTTAGAAATGTAGGACAACGGGTCACCACCCACGCTGTGGGCAGCCCAATATTAATATATACCCCACCCAAACCTTAAGGCGCTCTTTCTCTCTCAGAAGATCGCAGTCACAGACCACCATAAGAATTGAGTTCTGAGGTGTTACTGTTGGGTTAGAGCCTAGCTGAGAAGTTTTCTTCTCAGGTTGAGTACATAGTTATAGTAGTTCAAATGTTTTTGTATATGGTTAAATGCTTTTATTCTTATCTATATTGATTATTGAAAGTTAGTTAAGGTATTCGCTATTATACTTTTCACTAGTAGGTTATAGACGATAATAGCGGTTAGTCAAGCTAACATAGAGCAGACCAGGCAGGAGACGTGCTGGTGTTGAAGAAGGAGACAAGGCAACTCCATCTCAAACTTGAGAACCACTGTGGAAGACGGTCATCCCTGTGAGCAGACCAAGCTGTCAATCATTCCACATAGTTGAGACTTGACCCCGGACTTATGTCCGGGAAAGAATCGCACAACCCAATTGGTAGACGCTACGCCTGACAGCGGAGCAGATAGTGGCAGTGACGTAGACGTAAGTCACTTATCTATTGGCCACACCCACTGACCAGAGGGAAATTGGGTCCTACACAAATCATATTTGTATTCAGTCTTCGTCCTATGTCATGGCCGTACGCAGGGGGGGTTCGTACGTTCGAACGAACCCCCTTTTGCGAATGTGTGCCCTTTTTTGTAACAAATAGATCTTGACATTATTGAGAGATTTGGGGATCCCACTACAGAATATGAAGGGCCAGTGTTATGATGGCGCTGCATCTATGTCGAGCACTGTCTCATGAGTTAAAGCACGTATTCTGCGAGAGGCCCCTTTGGCGGTATGCACACACCGCAGCTATCATGCTTTAAACCTGGTGATCACGCATTCGTGCAGACTCCCGCTTTGCGTAACATGGTTGACGAATTTATTAGAAGAAACCTGCATGTTTTTTAACAACAGCCCAAAGTGCGAAGCCTTGTTGAAAAACATCATACAAACAAGTCTTTGACAGTGCTAAACGGAAGACACTTACAGATTTGTGGAAAGCAAGATGGGATAAGCGCCACGAAGCACACACACACTTCTTTTAATCGTATGTTTACAATTCCACACTCTTGAGATAATTTCACTGCCACGATGAAAACACAACGACCAAGAATGTGATCCACGTTTGACTACAAATGGTGATTTGGATACGGACAGTAAGTCTCGAGCAACGTCACTTCTTCATTCCTTGTGGAACTTCACATTTATAGTGACTTTTATTGTATCGTACACACTGTTATCAAGGCTTGAAAAAATAACAGTCGAACTTCAGAAAGAAGTGATTGACATAATTCAGGCTACATCACTTATCGAAAACGTCAAGCAAGAGTTTAGAGAGATTAGAACAAATGTAGATTCTTATTTTAAAAACACTTATGATGATATCATTATCATGGCGTAGTCTGTAGGAGCTCAAGCTTCAATGCCAAGCATTGCAAAGTAGCAAATATACCGAAGCAATGTCTGTGTAGAAACTCCAATGCAACATTATCTGCGGAACTTAATTAATCCATTTCTGGAGCACATCATTGCTGAACTAGATATGCGGTTCTCTGGCTTAACCAGGACATCCTCACAACTGTTAGCTCTTGTGCCAAGTGCTGTTAGAAATTGAATGTATGAAGATCTGAAAGGCGATTTGGATTTATATGAGCAAGATCTGCCTTCATCAGAAGTGCTGCTCGAACAGTTTACCGGTTGGAAATTGAGGTTCAGCCAATGGGAAGAATCAAAGCTACCAAAAAAATTGCACGGAATCTATAAAACATTGCAATGAATCGATGTATCCAAATATTTATTGCTTACTTAAAATCGCGTGTGTGATTCATATGACTTCCTTCGCGTGTGAGCGAAGGTTCAGTACATTCAATGGTGCATGAAAGAAATACTGAGCTTGTATTGATGCATCACTTTCAATATCAACGAAAACAGTGTTTTACAGATATTTGTTAACAAAAACCCAAGAAGGGTTTACATCGAAGATGTTCTAAAATAAACCTCATAGCATCGTGGTCTTCCGCCATGTCAGTTCTGTACTATAATGAATGTAATTCAAATTCTTTAAAACCCTTGCGCCTGCAGATTTCATTATTAACAAAAAAAGAAATGAATGATAGAGTACTTGCATTTTTAAATAAAATACTATTTTGAAAGCTTTTATTTACAGTGTTAATTATTTTTTGCATGTAAACCTAATTTTTATGGTTACTGTATGCAGTTAATTTTTTTTTAAATTATTATAAACGAGGCAAAAAAGATTAGAAGTTTAATCAACGCCCTCAATAATTCATAGATACACAATTATTGATTAAATATTCTCATCCAAATTTGAAGTAATAGCACCATATCTTGTAGGAACAGTCAAACATCTCATAACGAGATTAATTTGTTCCAGAGTCTTACTTTTTAAGCGAAATACTCGTTATACGAAACAATTTTTCCCATACAAATCAATGTAAAATAAAATAATCCGTTACATGCTGAAAAAAATACTAATTTTTCACAAAATTTTATTGACATTTATTCAAATAAAATTAATTATGAATTGTTAAAGAGTGAAACAACTAGAAAAAAATTAAGTTTGAAACAAAAAACGTAAAGAAAAATATGAATTTATGACAAATAATTATTGTTTTTTAAACTAGAAAACTGTTAAAGACATTTGTTTTTGCAGACGCTTCAAAATTTGAAGAAAATGTGTTGTAACCGTTTCGTAGACGTTCTTAACACTCCATTTGAAGTATCCATCTCCTTAATTGTTTTTGAGAATAGTGCAGATCGTTGATGGTGGCCGATTGTAGTAGCCCGCTAGATTCGCAACCTAGTTCTCGGTTTTCAATGGTTTTTAATTGCAAATGATGTAATGTTTTTCTCTCTCTTATGATTGTTTTCTTATGTTTTTTTTCGAAGATAATTTATCAGTTTATTAAACTTTGCACATAAAAAATTACAAATATCGTCTTAATACAAAATGTGTAAAATCGTTGATCACACAAGAAAACAATACGCTAACAGAACGAGGGCTTAACACAGAATAATACATCAGGTTGGAAGTGCCGGCTCACTAATGAATTTCCAGGAAAAAGGAAGTTTACATGTCTGCGTTAATCGTTATGCGAATCTTCGCTCGTTAAGGGAGCAACTTTTTCCATAAAAATGTTGCTCGTTATGCGAAAATCTCTTTATGAGAGGTGCTCGTTATGAGGGGTTTGTCTTATCTTAACATGAAATGCCTTCGCGACAATTGTGTGAACGGGGGGTTAAAAAAGTCTGGGTTCAGCCTTGACTAATAAACACTATGCATATTTTTTTAAGGACCAAGGGGCCGTCCATGAAGTACGTCAAGCTCCAGAGTGGGGGGAGGGGGTGTAAGAAAGTGTGACAGTTTGTGACAGGGGGAGGGGGCCCGGCCATTTTTAACGTCACGGTGTTTTATATTATTTTTTAATTATTTTGTTAATAAAAAACGTATGCTAGGACTAGTGTTTACGACTATCGAACGACCACTTACACTAATCTTTAAAAATGTTTAGGCTTAATTCCATTAGTTTTTAGTCTTCGGCACTTTAATAATTTATTCAGCTGCAAAACTATATATATCATGGCCGTACGCAGGGGGGATTCGTACGTTCGAACGAACCCCCTTTTTCGAATATGTGCCCTTTTTGTAAAAAATAGATCTTGACATTATTGAGAGATTTGGGGATCCCACTACAGAATATGAGGGGCAAATGTTATGATGGCGCTGCATCTATGTCGAGCGCTGTCTCGGGAGTTCAAGCACATATTCTGCGAGAGGCCCCTTTGGTGGTATACACACTGCAGCAATCACGGTTTAAACCTAATGATCACGCACTCTTGCGGACTTCCTGATGTGCGTAAAATGATTGCATGTTTTTTTAACAACAGCCCAAAGCGCGAAGCCTTTTTGAAAACGTCATACAAACAAGTCTTTGACAGTGTTAAGAGGAAGGCACTTACAGATTTGTGCAAAGCAAGATGGGCTGAGCGCCACGAAGCACACAAACACTTCTATTAATCGTATGTTTACATTTTTCACACTCTTGAGATAATTTCACTGCCACGATGAAAACACAACGACCAAGGATTTGATCCAAGTTTCGCTACAAATGGTCATTGGGACACAGATAGTAAGTCTCGAGCAACTTCACTTCTTCATTCCTTGTGTAACTTCACATTTATTGTGACGTTTGTTGTAACGTACACACTGTTATCTAGGCTGACAGAAAGAATTGATTGACATAATTCAGGCTACATCACTAATTGAAAACATCATGCAAGAGTTTAAAGAGATTAGAACAAATGTAGATTCTTATTTTAAAAACACTTATGATCATATCATTATCATGGCGCAGTCTGTAGGAGCTGAAGCTTCAATGCCCAGAATTTCTGAGCAGCAAATCTACCGAAGCAATGTGAGCTTAGAAACGCCAATGCAACGTTATCTGCGGAACTTAATTTATCCATTTCTGATGCACATCATTGCTGAACTAGACATGCGGTTCTCTGGCTTAACCAGGAAATGTTAGCTCTTGTGCCAAGTGCTGTTAGAAATTGTATGTATGCACATCTGAAAGGCGATGTGGATTTATATGAGCAAGATCTGCCTTCACCAGAAGTGCTGCCCGAAGAGTTTACCGGTTAAAAATTGAGGTTCAGCCAATGGTAAGAGTCAAAGCTACCAAACAATTTCACAGAAGTTATAAAACATTGCAATGAATCGATGTTTATATTGCTTACTGAAATACGCGTGTTTGAGTCCTGTGACTTTCTTCGTCTGTGAGCGAAGGTTCAGGGCACTCAGACGTTTGCACAATTACATGACATGTTCAATGGTGCAGGAAAGACTTATTTATACCTTACCGAGCTCGCATTGATGCATCACTACGCTTTCAATAGCAACGAAAACAGTGTTTTACAGATATTTTTTAACAAAAAACTAAGAAGGGTTTACATCGAAGATGTTCTGAAATAAACCAAATAGCATCGCTTTCTCCCCCCCCCCTTTCCTTGCAGTTCTGTACAATAGTGTATGTAATTCAAATTCTTTAACGCTTGCGCCTGCAGATTTCACTATTAATAAGAAAAGAAATGAATGATCAAGTACTTGCATTTTCAAATAAAATACTATTTTGGAAGCTTTTATTTACAATGTTAATTATTTATTTTATGAAAACCTACTTTTTTGGTAACTCTATGCACAGAAAATATTATCATAATTTTTTGTTTTTGAAAATGATGCAAAAAAGATTAGAAGTTTAATCAACGCCCTCAATAATTCATAGGTACAGAATTTATTGATTAAACATTATCATCCAAATTTGAAGTCATAGAACTATATATTGTGGGTACAGTCAAACATCTCATTACGAGATTAATTCGTTCCAGAGTCTAACTCGTTAAGGGAAACACTCGTTATACGAAACACTTTTTCCCATACAAATCAATGTAAAATACGATAATCCATTCCATGCTGAAAAAAACACTCATTTTTCACAAAATGTTATTGACATTTATGCAATACTAGAAAAATATCCGCACTTTGTAGCGGGAGTATGCTGACCCTTTATCCAAGTATTTGTTGATGGTTATTACAATTTTTATTTGCCAAGTTCAATGTCAGATTCATCTATTTAGTTAAAATCTTATGAGAAACAGAGATATGCCATTTTACCGCGTGAGTTGTTTTCACTTAATGCAGTGCCTTTTAACATAACCTTACTATTTAAAAGATATGATTTATTAAATAATGATTCTTGCCTACCATAATAACTAAATTTACAATTTCATTCCCACTTGTACAAAATTAACATAACTTATATGTTTTCCGAAAGAGCTCTACCACCCTCGTCACTCAAAAAATTTAATATATAATTACGAAACTGCATCGTATCACAATTGCAAGTTATATAATATTTGTAACCACGTCTATGAGATAAAGAACATGTGGCACTATCCCTTTCAAAAGGCAAAAGCTAAATGACTCATAGCACAAATAAACAAAATTATAAATGCACTTTCTAAAATACTATTTTTTTTTAAAAAACGTTCGTATTAAAATGATATAAAAAAATTTGCACACCATATTTAGACATATAGAAAGCTGGCCGCATAAAATAAAGTCTTGTTATAAAGTAAATGTACTGGACCAAAATAACTCCTCCTTTTTAAGTATTCATAATATTTAAACAGGGAAATAATATTTAACATTTTTTATGTCTCTATATTTTACGATTTATATTTACGGTTTATAAGCAATGTGTATAATTTCAAAAAGGAATCTTTTTTTTTGTTCCCTATTTCGGATAAGGCATCATATTTTGTAAATTATATTCAATGCACACACACACACACACCAGATTTTATATCTGAAAAATAAAATAAAAATGAAAAAAAAAGATTCAACCGTCTGTTAATAAGCGCATCTTAAAAATGATTAAAAGGCAATTTTAGAAATGGCCTATGCTATTCTGAATACAAAGGAATGAACATAAAAACATATTCAATTCGCAATTCATATTAATTAAGCGTTTTCAGGATCACTTCATTAAATTTAGTCAAATTTTGTTAATACGTTCGGTAGCGAAAGTTTATAATGTATAGTGTATATAAAGCTTAAGTAAACAGTTTTAAAGTGTAAGTTTATTTGACATAGGCCATCACTTTCAACATAAAATAAACTCGCTACATCTATGGTTTTTAATTAAATGTCGAGTTATGAATTACATTTTTAAAAATCCCAATTTTATTCATTGCATGTAAAATATTAATACAATGCATCGTGAAAATAATTAAAATAAAATAATTTAAACGCATATGTAATATATAAAGCTCAGTTGATATTTTTATGTTTTTTTGTGTGTATCCATTTAAAAAAGGCCATATATATTTACGACACTGCATCGTAACACAATTGTAATTAATACAATATTTGCAACAGCGTCTATTAGATAAAGATAATAAAGATAAATAAAGAAATTAGGCTATATTACTAATTTAAAAAATCAAACAAACAAAACAAATCAATTTTATGTTAAAAACGCATGTGAAACCATGACAATAATCGATTTTAAAAATGGCCTATGTTAATCCATCATCAAAGGAATGAAAATAACATATTCAATTCGCAATACAAAATAATTAAGCGTTTTCAGGATCACTTTATTAAGTTTAATCTACTTATGTTAATTGGTCCGGTAGCCTAAGTTTAAATAGTATAAGTGTATAGGTTATGTAAAAGACAATAGCTTATGTAAAAGACAAACAAAATATAAATGTTAAATTAATAGGACACAGCTAAATTTAATATGCGTACACGAAAATGTGCGCACAGTAATCAGGCGTTAAAAGATTTTAAAACGCTCACCACTAAAAATGAAGCCTTGAAAAAAAATACTGACACAATTATTACATAAATAGGTTTTTCATTAAATGTCGAGTTATGGAACATAAATAATTAAAACAAATTCGCAATTAAATTTAAACGTGTTAACAATTAAATCTAATGCATCGTGTGACAGTTGTAATTAAATATGTTTACGTGTCTATCTAATATATAGAAAGTAACAGTAAAGAAAATGACAATTCTTTGTACTACACAGCAGTGTCGTCACTAGGGGGGGCGGGGGGGCGGGCCGCCCCGGGTGACACCCATCAGGGGGTGACACACGAGCCTAAAATTTTACTGTGTACGATTTTATGTCAAAAAACAAAAGATGACAATTTTTTTAATCTAGAAAGAATTTAAGAAATACAATGAAATACGTTAAACGCGAAAATTCTTATTAAAAAAATATCAGTTAACTTGCAATAATAAAACAGTCCCAACACACGAACAACATTAAAACAAATTAGGAAAAAAAGAAAAGAAATAGTCGCAGCAGAAAGATCTTTAAAAAAGGCTGGAATGAAAGGGGCAGTGTCTTCTGTTTTAAAAGATATAAGGCCATTTGGGCTTGGACACACCGACTGCATTAACGAATCCCACCTCACGACTCCCTCCACCACAGTGGGGTGGGGGGAATACGATTTTTATCACCCCCCCCCCAAAGAAAAAAAATCAAAAGATGGGTTTTCTTTATTGATGTTTTTCTTGAGGAAAATTGTGATTTAAATGTCTTTGAGTTAATATTTTTTATATATATATATTTATTAAAGGCGTGAAAGCATAGATATGCATGTTTATATACAGGTAGTCCTCCGGTTACGACGGTCCCATCCCGACTTACGCTGTTTAGTGCGCCCCCGTAAAGAATAGTAATACGCGTTATTCCGTATTTAAAAAAAAATTCATGAGGTAACGAATTCTTTTCTCTATTTGAAATAACAAAATTATTGAAAAATATGTATGATTATTATTTCAACCTACAACTTTCGTTTGCGAATTTTTCAAATGGCGAAGTTTTCAATCAAGTCAATAAAGCTGAGTAAGCTTACAAGTTCCTTTTCAATGCTCATTAGAGAGAGCATATTCAGCCTTTTCCGTCCCATGCAAATTCTAACTCATTATATATTCTTTTCAACTTTGAAAAGGATCACTCTCATCTGCAGTTTGATGTCATCATTGAAAGATAGATGCGAAGTGCGATGTGTACATTTGTAAAGGACTATGTGAAATATATAGCTCATTCAAAAGAAGCAAAATTTTTTTAGCTCTGTGCAAGTTTTTTGAGTTTCGCTTTGAGCTAATTCCTTTTCCTTACCCTGAGCCTGGGGCTGGACAATAACTTGTTTAAGAGTTCTGAAAATTGGACTAATGCTGAAGGTAATCAGCCTTCGAAATCACTCATGAACCTACATGTGGAAGAAAATTAGAAGCCCCGAGCCTAGTGCTCTTTATGGGTCTTCCCGGAAGACCCCCTTAGCCATCTGGCCACCAAAGGGACGTAACAGCTGAGGACCACCCCCCCCCCAAAAAAAAACCCGGTCAAGCGGTTGCTTCTGAAGCGGCCACCTGGGCATTCAGGACATACAGTCGAAGATGACTCGAACTAAGTTGCCCTCACAAGGAGGTGGTGGAATTTCCTACTACGACCCGCTACCACTCTTGCGCCATCCCGGCAAAGCACATGGGTCTCCATGCTTAGGATCGCCGCAGATCGGGGGATCATCAAAGATCTACCTAGGGTGCAACCCCCACTGGAAGTTTCCTCAGAGCTGGCGTCCAATGCGTTCTTCGCGGCACTTTTTGCTAATCCGTACTAGCGCTCCTGGCCCTAAACCGGCACCGCTTGATGGCGTTGCTAGTAAATTGACGGGGACGAAACGGTTGCTTCGGATTTACCCGACCCCTTCTTCGAAATCACTTGAATGTTCTTCCATTAACTTGGCTGCTGCCCATCGGGTGACAAAAGTGCTGAGCTCAGTTAGATTTGTTAGAAAGCCAAATTTCTCATGGATGTATTTATATGCACCTAACCAATGTTGTGGGGCTTAAGAAAGTTTGTCAATGATTACCAGAAATACCTCAATCTTGAATTTTTTTCTCCAGGAGAATACTGTTTTGTTGATGTCCCTTTATCAAACTGACGCTTTCTTTTTTGTTTGATAGTATTGAAGATTGTTTACACTGTTTTTAGAACGGACTTTTCCTTTCCTTTGTCTTCATAGGAATAAAATTAAGAATGCTATTTTTTTTAAAAACTCAATGAGAGACTTCCTTTCTAAAATTGTTTCCCAAATTTCAAGTAAAATAGAGACTTCCAGTTGTTCAATTTCCTTTAGAAATCCTTCTTCTTCAAGTCGGCAGTCATGTGGCTGATTTGCATTCGTTGCTAATTCTTCCAGTGCTGTGATATTCTCATTGTATGAGCTATTAACAGACCTTACAGCATAATGTCAGGCTGACCATCTTGTGTCAGACAAGGCTTTGTTAGCATGTATCAATTTCATATGTTTTTGAAGTACCTGTCAAAGATGAGTAGATGCAACAAGTCGGGTATAAAGATTTTGCAGAAGACAAAAAAATCTGACCGCAGGACAACCTGCTGCACTTTTCCCAACAGAATTAATAGAATGAGCTGTGCACGACACATAATGAGCTACAATGCACTTCTCACTGAGAATAACCTGGTTTCCGTTATACTTCCTACTCATTTGCAGCATTGCCGTATGACTGTCCAAGGCATTTTCAGGGATTCGTACAAACATAATGGCCTGCATCTTTATTATACACTATAATTCATAAAACGTTTGGGGGCCCTTAAATTATTGGGGGCTTTAGCCCGTTCAACACCCCCCCCCTTTTTTCATCCACCATAGGGGGGGGTCCACGCATCTGTGACGATGTGGTACGAGGAGGGGGGGTGTTTAAGAAATGTGACGTCACATAAAAAACGCGAAACTTTAAATAAAAGTTCCACTAAATATTTGATTGTTTACCATTTAATTAATTACGTTTTCAATGACTTCGCGCGTGTTACGATATTACAGTGCAGACTTACCCTAAATACATATTTAAATGACACAAAATAATTTGCAACATGCTAATTTTTATTGAGAAAATACGGCTTGGGGGGAGGGGTGTCAAAGCTTTGTGACGTCATATCGTAAAAAAGGGGTGGGGTCTAAGTTTTTGTGACAAAGTATGACGCTGGAGGAGAGTGGGGTAAAAATCGGCAACCTTGCATGACGTCATTTATGGACGGCCCCTTCAGTCGTGAAGGGGTGACACCATGAGCTACCGCCCCGGGTGACACCAACCCTAGTGACGCCTCTGCTACACAGCTCAAATTATGAAGTGTACACGAAAATGTGCGCACCGTAATTAGACATTATAATATTTTTTGAATGCGCACCGCTGAAAATAAAGTATTGGGAGAAAAAAAACGTCACCAAAAGTAACTCGCTTTGAACGGCATTTTAACGTCCGCGTAAATTTGTTCAATGCAGAAAAGAAATGAGGTTAAATTTTTTATTCTTTGCAGAGTGAATAAATATTAGAAGCGTTTCCATTTGACGGCTTAACTATACACGTGACAGCTACGTGCACTATATAAAACTAGGTCATGAAAGTTGGTGCTAACAGTTTCACCATACAGGCACTCACACAGTGAAGGTATCAACGTCAGCAAGCTTACTACACGCTATTACTAGTCGATTCCAAAAAATAACTGTAAACAAACCTTGAACTTTAAGAAGCTATGAAAAACTGTTTAAATCGATGGATCAAGGAACTCTTTGTAACTTTCAATAACTAATAATATTGGTGAATTCAAAAATCAACTGAAGGAGTGACTTTGTATTCATTCATTGTGTGGAAATTGTGAGAATTGCAATTTGGATTAATGGATTGAACTGAAGTGTCTAAATCTACCTTTAAGTTCGGAAGTCGGACAATTTGACTAAGTGACTTATTTCCTTCAAAACTTTAAACTATCGGATGTGTTTTGTCAATCTGAGGGAGCGTATATAAATAGTATACATAAGATACCGTGTGTGGATACTTTGTTGCCTCATTTTTTTCAAAATTTAATTTAATGGTTTAGATGTGTCACTTGTTTGGAATTAAAATATTTTTAATTCAAGATTTTCTCATTAATTACTGAATTGCTTGACTCATATAATTCCATAAAACTAAACATGAATTACTATGAAAAATTCACTGCCATAGCTAAAGAATTTGGCTTAAGTGGAAAAGAATTGAAAGATTTTGTCGAAGAGAAAGTCAAAATAGTTGAAGAAAAAGAAAAGCACAAAATAGCTGAAGAAAAAGAAAATAAAAAAATTGCTGAAAAAAAGAGAAGCAAAAGCAAATAATTGAAAGACAAGAAAGAGCTGCAAGAAGAGAACATGAACAACTTAAAAATGACAACTTAAAACTACAAATTGATCTACAGAGCAGATGCTACAATCCTGGTGGAGACGCAAATGTAAAGTCAACACCGAAGGATACAATCAAAGTTAGAAAATATGATAGCAAGAAAGAAAAAAAATGGATGTTTATCTGGATTATTTTGAATCCATAATGGCCATGAAAGGTTATGATGAAAAAGATTGGCCTCACAACTGATGACTCAAATAACTGGAGAAGTATTTGAAGCTTACAACAGTATAGCCAAAGGAGACCAAAACATATAAAAAAATGTCAAAAAGTTACTTCTATGTCATTTCGGGAAGTCAGAAAATGATTATAAATTTCATGAAATGAGAATTAAGATGGACAAAGATCCACAGATCATAGTACATAAGCACAAGTTAAATTAACAAAATGGCTGGAACTTACAGCAATAGATGCAAGCAATCCAAAGGCCATACTAGACATGGTGTTAATTGACAAGTTCCTAGAAAATGCAGCACCAACTCTATTCACATATTTAACTGATAAGAAAGTTCGTACTCCAGCAGAGCTAACACATGCATTACGCACATTCAAGGACTCTCATCCAAATGTAGAAATGGATAAAAGACAAGACATATTTGCAGCAGTACAAAATAAAAACCAAGAAAAAAAGGCAAGGAATGAGAAACCAGAGTCTGTCAAACCAAGGCAACAGACAAACTATTTGCTGGTACTGCAAAAAGCCAGGACATATGCCGAGGCAGTGTTACCACAATAAAGGACAGCCAAATAGGGTGTCACCTAATGGCAGCCCTACAAGAAAGAAGACAGAAGAAAGATCAAGACAAGGTCACTTTGAAAGCAAAAGTAGAAGATCATGGAGAGGCAGATATGGTTTTGATTCCAGAAACAGAAATTAAGATAAACCATGGAGAAAGATTGAAAACCAAGACATGGATGATAGGAGAAAGATGAATTGAAAAGAAACAAGAGCTGGTGACACTGTAGCCACTATTGACAATCATGGATATAGCAGAAGTGATGAAAGCCGTCATAATAGAGATGGTGGTGGTGATTCTGAGACCATTTTTGTGGAATCATCTGAAGTAGGAAGAATAATAGGTTGTGTAGCAACCAGAATCAGTGACATGGATACAGACCGTGGTTTTCGGATAAAGGTTTCTAGTGACAGTGATTCATCTGGCAGAAAGTCTGTTGAATTATCTGGAAGCAAAAATGACATTTCAAAAGCTACGCGACTTATTCAAGATGCTGGAGTTGATATTGTGGAATGGAAATAATCGTGGTCGTGGTCTTGAATTATTGAACATTTAATAGGCTGAAGAAGCATTGAAAGCCCATCGTTTTGAATTCATCCCAGGTGTCAACTGAAGAATAACTATCTTTAAACTATGCTATGCTATTAGCCGACTACAAATTTGACATTAAACCTGTTAATGGAAAAGACAATGTGGTGCAGACATATTAAGTAGAATGACAATAAATACAGACATTCTGTAAATTCATAAACAAGAAAACCAGAGACTGTTTTATTATTAGTATTATTATTTGCAGAACAAAGGAAAAGAATCAATGTCTGAATTACAATGGATAATATACTTAATTTTATGAATATTGATTGTAAAATGTTATTTTAATTACACAAAATTACAGATGTGTTTAAATTTCAGTTTCATTTTCTCAGTACAAGCAGACAAAGTCCTGCAGATTTTTGCTTCTTGAATTTTATGTCTAGATATTGTGTGTGAAGCAATGAATGTCCATTGATGATGAATATTTGAAATTTGAATATACATGTAATTTAATTTGAATATATTAAGACCAAAAACGTTGTATTTCATATCATAAACATTTTTTAAAGGATGACGGTGAAAAACACGTGATAATCATAAGATTAGTGACAGAGAGGTAACATGGCTAGGAAGGGCGCGAAGGGGGTTGAGAAAGTAATGGGCGATTGTGTGGCTGATGTCTCAACGTTGTGAAACCTCAAAGATATACTTTTGTATATATTGTGCATATTAAAGTTCTTTTTTTGACAACAGTATTTCAAAGATTTATTGCACGAAAGTTTGTATTGTGAGAACGCCTACAAAACACATATAAAAGTAAACCATTTACAGTCTTCGTCAACGTCCATCACAATCTGTTTTTAAAAAAATGCATCATAATTATATCTTTTTAATCTATCAATGAAAATCATTTGTTAAAATTACGATAAATTTGTCAAAAACTTCTCACAAATTGATTACTGTCCGTACCCAACAGCAATGATAAAAATTAAACTACAAATGATAAACAAATGATTAATACCCACTGGAACACTCCAAATTCCATCACCCGGTCGATCCGATGCTTCAAGGATAACGTAATTATCTAATCTAATGTACACAAAGTATTTTATAAACACAAAATGTTATCTACTTCAACACAAATGCTAATGTCACAGGTTCGTGCATTGTTTGGTTAATTGACGTCATATAATATTTTACGGCGAAAAACAACACGCTCTGTTAATCTCGAAACCAAAATGATACACAGCGTTCCGGATCCATCCAGTGACTTGGGCTATTATATTGTTTAAATAATAAGTTTTCTGGTAATTTACAGGTGATACCAGTAAGTGATACAGGTTTGGGGAGGGGCACCCCTACTCAAATTGTTAAAATAAAATTTTAAGAATAGGGGAGGGGTTTGGGGATTACCCCGCCCCAACAATTTTTTGAAAATCGTACTATTTCCTTTAACAAAAATTGCAGAAAACCTGTTAAATACATGGGAGAGGAAAGTTCTCAGGAAAATATATGGACCAACAAAGAATGAGTTCGGATATAGAACAAGAACCATTTTTTCTTCATTTTTAATAAAGTTTTATACATTTCACAAAATTATTTATAACTATTCATTATTGCTATTATTTTTATGTTAAAAATTGAGAATGTTTGTATAATTATTGTTCTATATAATATTAGATAGGATCTTATTGTAGCTGTCTGCTAGAGTTAAACCTCAGCAGTCCGCCTATACGCCAGCGGGCCAGTAACATAGTGTGCACACCCACACAGCGCCGCACCATGTGCACCGCACCGAGATGCACTAGGTTGTATGAGAGAAGAAATGAAGTAGAGAGAGAATGACAGTTGAAAGCCAGAGACAGCTGTTCCATTTGTATTATTATTGTAAATAAAACTGTTGAATATCCTTGCGGGTGAATTGGACTTTATTATTGTGTTTTTACATTAACTTAGCCACCATTCGGCTACAGTTTGGCATTGTCGGCAGGATTCATCTGAGGTAAGGATATCAGTTTGAAAACTACAACAGTATTTTCCATCAGAAAAGAATGGAACAGGTGGAGCAGCTCCAGATAAACCGACCTCCCAAGCTACCACGGTTTACGGGCGATAATGGAGCGGAACAATTTGTTAAAGAGGTCCGACTGCTCCTGCAGTTCCAGCCTATGCCTCAGGCCTCAGCAGTCACCTGGATCATTGGTGCCCTGGAAGGACGTGCCCGCCAATACATATTAGACAGGGCACCGACCGAGATTAACACCCCTGATAAACTTCTCAACCTAAAAATGAAGAACTGGGGAAATCAGCGTAATGGCATCACCCTGGCCTCGGCCTATTACGGACGGCAGCGGGGCTTAGGTGAAAGCGTGGAGGACAATGCGGCTAATTTACACAGCCTCTTTATTTTACCCAACAATGCACGGCCCGGCAAGCTGGTGGATGACATGCTGAAGAGTTCATTTGTGCAGGGCCTACAGCCGGCAGCGCTACGGCGGGACCTCAAGTCCTACGCCAGGCTACACTCAGACAGCACCTTTGATGTTCG
Organism: Ampullaceana balthica; assembly: GCA_944989445.1. Classification (NCBI taxonomy): domain Eukaryota; kingdom Metazoa; phylum Mollusca; class Gastropoda; family Lymnaeidae; genus Ampullaceana; species Ampullaceana balthica. The sequence continues at coordinate 46,006 of CALYLW010000837.1, forward strand.
TAGGGAAGCCAAAAGGTGGATGAGAGAGGATTTTGCCGATGTTGCTTCCACGGCACAGTTCTCAGCAGCACCTCTCCCTGACTGGACTTAGTTAACGCAACACTTAATGTCCCACATAGACCAGCAAGTAGCAGCTGTGGCAGATAGGCTCCAACAGTTAATGCACCAGCGCCAAGGGGACACGAAAGCCAATGGTGTCCACTACACACCAGGACCCAGATAGCCAAATCTGGGCCAACAACAACATCCTCAGCCCGCACGCAGACAGTCTAATCAACCACAGGGACAATGCATCGGGGCAACCTGACCTGCATGTGGTGTAGTCGAAAGGGCCAGCTAGAGGACAGTGCCAGGCCAAAAAGAGGTACTTTGCCCTCCAAAATGGTGCACCCCAACAACATCCTCAACAGCAACCAGAATTCAGGAGATGCTTTCCGTCACACACAGCTGTCAACCACCGAATGACATTTAGGAATGTTTTGTTTTTTCCTTTTACCAAATTGTAACTTAAATTTATGTGCTAGGTAAAAAGGGATATTGACGTTTATGATCAATGTCAGAGAATTATCATTTTTAAATACCTTATATTAACTTCATGACCGTCTCTGTCTCTCTGTCGTTCTGTCGTCATCTCTCTCTCTCTCTCTCTGTCTCTCTGTCTTGTGCGGGTGGAAAAACAAAAGTAAAAAATGATCCACTTTCCGTGATCCGATCGAGCTGAAATTTGGCACACGGACCCGACTCACCTAACAATACATCGTATTAAAATTTCAGATCGATCGAACGTACCGTAATTAAATTTATGCATTTTTAGTTTATCCTAATATAACGTATGTAATTCAAATTCACTGTTTGTTATTGTTTTTTTTTCACGGGATTGTTCAGTCACGCGTTGACGCGACCCATCGAAGTACCGGCGTGCTTTTGTTTACATTTTACGTGTCACGCTGAGCTCAGTCAAGCGATCAGTGACCAGACCTTCCCCTCTCCCACCCCCCCCCCGGGTTAAAAGCAAACTGGAGTTAAGACAGATTCATTCTGTAAATATTTGTCGCGTTTGAATGTAATCAATACTTTTAGTTATGTCTCATATATAAGGGATTTATAGTCAAAAACTTAGTTTTTACGGGGTTGTTTTATTAAATCCCTCATATTAACTACACCGCCGTCTCTTGGGCGGGCACCGCGGAAAAACAGAAGTAAAAAATGACCCACTTGCCGTCATGCCATCGAGCTGCATCAATGCATCGTATCAAAAATTCAGATTGATCGAACTTAAAGTTATTAAATTAATGCATTTTTTGTTTATCTATATAAACTATATGTAGCTATTGTTTACATTTAACGGGTCTTATCTTATCTTATCGTATCTTATCTGTTTACAGACGATCCTTATATACAGAAGATTATTGCGTCCCACGCTTGTCTATGGTTTGTGTTTAGTCCTGCATTTTTATTAGAGATTTTAATGTTGATAAAGTGTTGGTTTTCCTGGACTCTTCAGGCAACCCATTCTACGCCCGAGTTCCGGACGGGAAGAGCGAAAATGTGTATGTGTTTGTTCTTGCATACGGAATAACAAAGGTATTTTTATCCTTATGTCTATCTGAGGGTTGTATTAAGTTATATTTGTGTTGTATTTCTAAATTAGAATTTATTGCTTTATGTATGATTACTACTTTGCTCTTGGTTCTTCTATCCTCTAGTGTTTCAAGGTTTAATGATTTAACTAATGGTGTTATTCTTGTCAGTTTTGAATATTCTCCAGTAATGAATCTGGCAGCTCTTTTTTGAATTTGTTCTAGTTTATCAATGCTTTCTTTGGTGGATGAGTCCCAAACAGAAGATGCATATTCTAGTACAGGTCTCACCAAAGTGAGGTAGCATTTTAGTTGTATATCTCTATTACATTTGTTAAAGTTTCTTTTATAAAGCCTAAGGTTTTGTTTGATTTTTTAATAACTTCATTGACTTGGGGATTCCATGATAGTTTCTCATTTATTAAGACTCCTAAGTATTTTGCATCTTTAGTTTGGGTCAGTTCTTTTCCATGAATGTAATATTTTGAATTTATGTGTTTCTTTTTCTTTTTTACTCTTAACAGTTGACACTTTTCTTGGTGGAAAGACATACTCCAGTTGGTTTCCCATTTTATCAATTCATCTAAGTCTTTTTGTAAAATTTTGCTATCTTGTTCTGATTTAATTGTTCTATAGGTTATACAATCATCAGCAAATAACCTAACTTTTGTACCTGTTGAGATGTTGTTGGGTAAATCATTTATATAAATTAAAAAGAGTAAGGGACCTAGCACAGTTCCTTGTGAGTTAACCTTTATTGGTCACTTGACTTCACCCCAGCCTTCAGTGAACACATCTCGTGTTTTAACCAGGTAAACCTCCTTAAGTTTAGTTAACGCGTTGACGCCACCCGTCCAAGTCCACACCCCATCACCCTTCACCTAGTTCTAAAGCCAGGGGAGATAATTTCGGTTTCAGTCTGTAAATGTTTGTCACGTTTGAACATATTCAATACTTTTAGTTATGTCTCATATATAAGGGATTTATAGTCAGAAACTTTGTTTTTACGGGGTTGTTTTATTATAATAAACTTATAGTCAAAAGTACGGTGCATGATCAAGAAAACTCAACAAACAGAAGGCCGAACTGAGATATTTTCAATCAATAATTATTGGCATATTTTGTCATTTTTTACAAACGTTTACATTTCTACAGAATAAAATGTAAAATTTTTATCACCGGGAACTCCCAGCTACTAAGCAAATGTATTTTGCAAGTAAAATTTGTAAATACTATTTTCAAACAAGAGAAAAGGGAAAAAACACATTTGAACGAAACACGTGATTACATTTTTTAAAAAAATGGAATTGTTATTTTCATTTGACTTATTTAGTATAATAATAATAATTTTTTTAAACTTAAAGTATTTTATAATTTATTTTTAAGGAATATATATATATATGTGTGTGTGTGTTTTCGTGTGTAAATATGTATACGTTCACTCTTAAAATAAATACATTTGAGGGTTACTGCACATATATAATTTTCTACTTACCAATTCCAAATATATATTTTTACATCTAAGTATTTCCTCGAGGTTCCTGTTGGCGTTTATCATTTTGAATAACACCATGAAAATGAGAGAACAATCCACTTGTACATGTGAGGTTATTGAAAACTCTTCAGGTTCTTTTCCCTAGAGGTAAATGAATTTGGATTTTTAAAAAAGTGCTAAAAAATAAAGTCAGTTTAAAAAATCGCTATAAAATATGTGTGAATGGTTAAATAATTGACAATTGTCAAAATGTAATTTAAAGAAGTGTAGGCAAAAAATAAGATGTAAATATATTTACTAATTACAGTAGTTGAAATTATGAAAGTATTATAATTTTAATATTTGTAAAAACTGTATTTATTTATATTTTATTTTACGCTTTAGTAAGTAATACTCAACAATAAGCACTTTGGAACTTAATCTTGATAATACTTAAAATTACTTTAAATGTATCTACTCTTAGAAGAAAAAAAAGAGTTGATTACATGCATCGCACAACTTTGCAAGCAACTTCCATGTTGATCAACTAATTCAGTTCATTTAATTTTAATATTCAAAACTGGCATTGCATAATTAATTGTTTGTAATGTATGGACACTTCAAAAATATATAATATACTGTAGATTATGCATTACGATTATTTAATTGTTTTATAAATATTTTTAAATTATTGAATTTACATATAATAAAATAAAGATATAAAAAGATGCCACATTTCTCCAGAAAATAAATTATTAGCGGTAATTCCCCACTACTAAAATCAGGTATTTTGCTAGTGAAATTTTTAAAAACAATATTTTTGTCATTGAAATGAAAAAAACACATGAACGGTACGAGTAATTAAATTTTAGAAATTCATTTTAATTAGTATTATATTTTGAATTATTATGTTTTCCCACTTAATTTTGAAGCAATTTTATTTTTGTTACACCTACGTAAAAATAATCTATACAAATATTAGGGCTTTTAACGATTAATTTAAATTTAATCGTTAACTTTTGAACAATTAATGATTAATTAATAGTTAATTTCGATTAAAGCCAAAAATTTAAATTGATTATAAATAAGCAAGACTTATTAAACGTTCTTGCTGAAAATCTAAATAACACTCGAATGTCTCCTTTATATGTCATCTTTAAACTTACTACGCAAAAAGACAAGTGTGTTGACATTATTTGGTTCAAGTGATGGGCGGGTCTGATTCACAATCTAACCAGCCGAGCTGAACAATCATTCACATGGAACTGAGGCAAAGGGTATGCACAAAACAGTCTGGGCAAGAAATGACATTATCGGATATCGGTGTTCATTAAGTTTTCACCATTGTAGATGTTTAATGGATTCAGGAACTTTCATCTCCATTTTTTAAAGCAGTAATTCATCAGACGAGCTCTCATCATTTTCTGTCTCTGAGTCAGACTCCGTTACTGCCATTAGCTTAATACGCTTTTCATTTGGTTTGATAGGCAGGCGAAGTGTTAGAACCATGGTAGGCAAACTTTATCAACACTTTGAACGTTTCCGTCAGTCAATAGTTTAAAACCAAAATGTTCGTGTAATCGTCAGGAAATTTGTTATTATTTATTAGCCGCAATTTTATATTTGACTTCCAAAAATTTGTAAGTGATGGGTCGATTAGTCGTTAAAAAATAATTTAATTGTTAAAGTTTTTAGCAATTAATCGATAAATTTATAGTTAATTTCTGCAGCCCTAATAAATATATATACAGCTTTATATATATATATATATATATATATATATATATATATATATAAAATGTTATTATATAATATATTAATGTATGTGACTGTAAATATGTAAACGTTCACTCTAAAAATAAATAATTTGGGAGTTGCTCCGCATATAAAAATATTTGCTTACCAATTCCAAACATCCATTTTTACATTTAAGCACTTCCTCCAGGTTTTTATGAACCTTACTTATTTTGAATAACAATAGGAAAATGAGAGTGCAATCCTCTTGTACTGCTGCGCTGATTGCAAGTGATTCAGGTATACTTACCTAGGAATAAATGAACTTAAGTTCTAATTAATGCTTAAAAATAAAGTCAGTTAAAAAGTTTTGGTTTTTAAAATATGTGTTAAAAGTTAAATGATTGACAATTGTCAACAAATAATTTAAAGTAATGTTAAAAAAAGTAAGATATAAATAAATATTTAATACTTGCAATACATGTAGTTGAAATTATGGATACTTTTTTTATAAATACTAATTAATATTTTATTTTACGCTTTAGTAAGTAGTACTCAACAATTACAGCTGGGAACTCCATCATTACACGCCTAAAAATTACTCTCAAATGTATATTCTCAAAGAAGGTGGGAGGAAAGGGCGGAGGACAAGCTCCGCGCAACTTTGCTACCTCCACATTGATCAACTAATTCAGTTCATTTATTTTTAATAATAAAAATTAGCATTCTATAATTTATAGATTTTAATGTATAGACATTATAAAAGTTATATAAATATTGTAGATTATATATTACCATAATTTAATTGTTTTTAAAAGTATATGTTAATTATTGGATTTACATATACTAGTATAAAGATATAAAAATATGCCACTTGTATTGAACGGAAAAAGAATTTTAAAATTTTAAGTTTTTCTTGCACTTGTCAGCATATTCATGATATGATGTGTTGAGGTTAAACTAAGAACTTTATTATAGCTTTCATCGGTTAAATAATTAGAAAGAATTTATATCTAAACCCGTGTAAGACTCATAACCATAAAGTGCCACATTTTATAAAATCGAAAAAAGACAATATTGCTACAATATCTCTTTTCATTACAGTAGATAATTGTCCAAGGTAGATAGCTATTTAGGTTTTTCAGATGGATGGATAGATGGATTGATGGACAGATAGACAGACAGACAGACAGACAGACAGACAGACAGACAGACAGACAGACAGACAGACAGACAGAAAGACAGACAGAAAGACAGACAGACAGACAGACAGACAGAAAGACAGACATATAGAAAGATAGACAGACAGACAGACAGATAGATAGACAGATAGACCGATAGACAGATAGACAGATAGACAGATAGACAGATAGACAGATAGACAGATAGACAGATAGACAGATAGACAGATAGACAGATAGACAGACAGACAGATAGACAGACAGACAGACAGACAGACAGACAGATAGACAGACAGACAGACAGACAGACAGACAGACAGACAGACAGATAGATAGACAGATAGATAGACAGATAGATAGACAGATAGATAGACAGACAGACAGACAGACAGATAGATAGACAGAGAGACTGATAGACAGACAGACAGACAGACAGACAGACAGACCGATAGACAGATAGACAGATAGACAGATAGACAGATAGATAGACAGACAGATAGACAGATAGACATATAGACAGATAGACAGATAGACAGATAGATAGATAGACAGACAGACCGATAGACAGATAGACAGATAGACAGATAGACAGATAGACAGATAGACAGTTATACAGATAGACATATTGACGGATAGACAGAAAGAAAGATAGACAGACAGACAGACAGCCCTGGTCACTATTGAAATACAGTTGGCATATCCAATTCATTTGTCCCGTCTGGCAGACTTAAAATTTTCACTCATTGACTCCTTCACCCAGGTCTTCATAAACTGCCCACGATGTTGTGGCCTCTTTTCGAGATCAACTTCTTGCCCGTGGTGCTTCATTTTGTTACGGGGCTTGTTGGGCCGTGGTGCCTATGCCTTTTCGATTGCGTACATGTTGTCGACAGCAGTGACTGTGTCAATGTCATGTTTTAACTGTTTTTATTGGTGAGAGAGCTGGCTTGGGCACCCTTCTCAGCCAATAGTGCAGTCTTAGGCATAGTTTTAAAATCCCTACGTGGACCTGTTGATGCCAAAAGCTGTGGAACATGGTTGGCATGGGGTAGCCAACGCTTTAGTATTTTATACCAAGCATCACTGGCGCCTCTTTCTTCCGCACATGCTGTGGTAGGCTTCTTGGTGTTGGGACGACGCGGAAGGGGACGTCACTCAGATATTGCCCGAACACTTGCACGTCAAGAGTTGTCAACCCCAAGAATGGCACCTCAACTCTATAAATGTGATGAAGCCTGTGTCAAGGGGGAAATGGTCACGATGTTGCGATAGCCATGATTCTGTAATGGTGCTTACAGTGTCGATCAGCGCCGCAACCTGGTGACCATTTATAGCTACATCCAGAGTTGGGCTGGCACCAGTCATTCATATCGACTTCACTGTCATGCGTCGGTTAACAGCAGTGTGTGAAGGATACGATCTTCCGGACTAAGCTTGCTTTTGAGGCCATTCTTTGTATGACTGATGCTGACGTGTTTGTTGCCTATTGGTGTGTGAGACGTAGCGGTGTTTCACGTTACAGTCATCTTCGGAGTGTCCCTTCCGATTACACCATAGGCAGTCTTTGGACCAGTACTGATGTTGTCGTTGGCCCAGATTAGGCTGAAAGGGTGCTGGTGGACTGTGGATAACGTTAGCGTCTAAATCCCCATGGTACTGGTGCACTGAAAGGTGGAGCCTATCTGCTACAGCTGCTACCTGCTGGTCTATGTTAGCCATTAGGTGTTGCGTTAACGGTGTCCAGTCAGGGAGGGGTGTTGCTGAGAGCTGTGCAGGGCGGCGACATCACAGAAGTCTTCTCTCATCCAGCGTTGAGCTTCTTTAACGACGTCTTCAAAGGTGCTTCCAGTGTTTAGCCTGGCGTAAGTTTTTACAGTATACAATTATATTACGGTCCATAAGCAATGTCCTACTCTACAACTACGTTCGGTCCACCTAACCAGGCTCTGGGCGACTCTCTTGTCTCCTACCGTTCTCCCCTTATATTGGTAGTCAGAGGAATGTTGGTGAGATTTGAGATTATCCTATTGCTCAAGTCGTAAAAACTCATTTCGATCTTATGTCACTATTAAAATACAGTTGGCATGTCCCTGTTCCCTTGTCCCGTGTGGCAGACTTAAAATTATCACTCATTGACTCCTTCACCCAGGTCTTCATAAACTGCCCACGATGTCGTGGCCTCTTTTCGAGATCACCGATACTTAAAATTTTGTTCGGCGCTAACGCGAACACCCTTCACATTCAAATGCTCTATTCTCATCACATGGCTGGGTGAGGGGGGATGCGGTGTGGTCTGAGAGGATAGAGGGGGTAGAGGGGGGATAGTGCCCTGTTTCTTTGGCGGACACGGACACATATAGAATGCCCAGCTGTCGTTTGGCAAAGGATGTAATTGGCCTACCCCGCCATGTTTCCCGCCACTCATGTTGGCGTTGGCGCTTTGTTCGTTGTTTGATGATGGCGATTGAAGCCTTTGGGAGTTGAAAGTTATTGTAAGACAGTGTTTAGCCGGTACAAGGTTCCACTAAAAGATCATTGATAGTATTGTCAAAATTCTTCTCACGACTTCAGTGTATATCATCCTACTGAGATTCCACAGAAGTTCTCCCATAACGTTTCCCCTCCTTGGATTGCTATGAGACCATGTCAGAAGAGAATGTAGTGCTAGGACAGGAATTACAGCATGTTGACTTGCAATGACGATTCTACGATGAGTTACCTAAAGTCTAGAAGCAATGCGGCTAAAACAGTGTTTTTTTAACCCGAAACTAGTTACCAAAAATTAGTGGACGATGTAAAAAAGGCTAAGACCACCATTAAGCAAGAACCATGGGACTAATGGCTGGTGAAAAACTGTGATGTAATGATGGTGGAAAATAAGAGTAAGTTGATCTACCCTGTTAAAGAAGATGTGAGTGCCATTCGGTTTTACGTCGCGGACTCCGAGATATTTGACGTAATTCATAAAGCCCATTTGGCTATTGGTTATGGAGGACGGGGCAGAATGTTGAAAGAACTTTCACTAAAATACAGAACGTTACCCGTCATTATATAGAACTGTATATTAACCTTTGTCAATCGTGTCAGAAAAAAAGTCGTAAAAAAGGCATTGAGGACAAGCCAAAGTTTTTTTTTCTGAATGCAGCTCTCGTTGTGAGGTCGATCTCATTAACTTTCAATTCCATCCTGATGAGGAATACAAGTTTATAATGGTGTATCAAGATTACCTCACCAAGTTCGTTGTTCTCAGGGACCTGAAGACAACGAGGGCACAGAAGTAGCATACCAGCTCGTAGACATATTTGCGTTGCTTGGTGCTCCAATGATTCTACAGTCCGATAATGGCAGGGAATTAGCAAAAAATATGGTAAGCAGCCTAAAGGAGTACTGGCCCACCTTGAAGATCGTTCATGTTAAGCCGTTCACAAGATGAAAAAATGGCCACTGGAGTGAGGGGTTACGGTTCGTCCAACTCATGAAGAACAGAGATTTTCATTCTGGAATTAAGGGACCATAATACGAAGCTTTCTTTTGCTGCAGAGCTAAAGTAGGCCTCATAACGTCGTCCCTATCTGAGTAAGTTTCACAAGATGTGGAAAGAGAGAAATACCTCAAAAAAATAATTCAGAGCGTTCAACCAACACAAGAGCAGGAAGACAGGCATGAAAGGTTGCAAAAGAAAGCGATTTCTGCCAAAGACAGTCCACAGTAAGCGGGCAAGGATTCGTCAGGTGTATGTGCAATACGAAACGCCAAACAATGAGGTGTTTTATGAGAAAAAGAAAATTAAGTGCAATTCAAAATGCCATTCTAGTCTTTCTTGCTGTACAAGTAGCTCAGTCCAGTTGTGTTCTGCATGTTTTCATCGGAAACAACATCATCTACGTATTATTTATAAATTCATCGCTAATTCGTGAAATATTAATATGCAAGACCTAATTGCTAAAATATGAACTGTTTTTTTAAATTTAATATTTTTTTTGTGAAAGAAGAATATTTATTATAGTACAATTATGAGTGTCATTCAAGTCTTACCTACAGTAGCAAATACTTCAATCTCAGCTCTACTATCGTCGTTTTTCTGGTATGAACATCATATGCTTTATTTCGTATTACTTCATCTTTAAAATATGTAATTTTCAATAAAGTTTTTTTGGTGCTCTTCTGACACTTTGCCTAAATGAAATACGGCATTTGATAGAATGCCTGGAAAAGTATGCAACATTTTTACAAATGCCACACTTTTCATGAAACCATCAGGCATTCTATACATTGCCTAGGCATTCTATAGAATAACTGATTTCACACATTGCCTGTAACATTATCTATAGGTATATATATAAATAAATAAATATTTATATTAGGGCTGCGGAAATTAACGATTAATCAATCAATTAATCGCAAAAATTTAATCGATTAAAATTAATTTGATCGATTTAAATTCGATTAAAATTTAAGAAAATATTTCAAATATTTTATTCAAAATTATTAATAATTTATATTTTTTGTTACTTACACACTTTTCCCTCGTATTATATTATTATTTATTTAGATTTTCTTACGTAAACAAACAAGTTTTTCTTGCTTATTTCTTGCATAGTAGTACGAATTTGCTATGTTAAGTCACAAAATTTGGGAGCCATGGAATTACCGCGAATTAACCGACTTCGCTTAATAAGATTAAATTTTTTCCCGATTAATCGAACACATTTTTTAAATCAATGTCAGACCATATATATATATATATATATATATATATATATATATATTATATATATATATATATATATATATATAATAGATAAAGCTCAGTTGATGTTTGTATCTTGGTATGTTTGTATGTTTCACTTTTCGACTCTCAGTCACACAATCACGTAAAAAACAAATGACGGAAGGGGACCAGATTTGACTGGACGGTTCCTTTTAACCTGCAGATGGTTTACGCATAGTTTTTGTAACTGTTCATTTTTCATGAAAGCCATCAATTAAAAGATCCGAAAATGTAGAGACAAAGAGGGATAAATTAAATTTCATTTCCATATTGAACAACTTTAGGCTGACATTCAAATCCAGTTCTCTTTTTGCAATATTTTTCCATGACTTTATTTTTAGCGGTGCGCTTTCAAAATTTCTCTGAATATCTAATTAAGTTGCCAATATTTTCGTGTACGCACCTTAAATTGAACTGTGCTATTTTATTATAATAACATTCATATTTGGTTTGTCATTGGGGTACAAAGCAGTGGCCTTTTATACGAGTACTTTCTTAATATTATAGACGGGTTAAAACTATTTCATTACATTTGTCACACGGTGCATGGGATTTATTTTTAACATGAGAGAATGAAATCGACAATAGAGTTATGTTGTTAATAAAAACTCAAAATGTAATTTTAAAAAAACAACTAATTATGTATTTAGTGAGTGAATTTTATGTGGAAAGCGATGGCCCAAGTCTACTTTAAATGTACATTTATTTGACTTGAATATCGCTTTCCACAGTATAGAACTTTAAAGTTTAGTTTTTATTAAATGTATTTGTTTCTTTAATTCCTAATATAGATTTAATTTTTAATATCTTTAAATATACAATGCAATTAAATACTACTGTGGTTGTATTAAACCGATGTTGTTTAATTAATGTTTAAATATTTTTGGATAGCTACATCATCCATATTTATCTTTTAATGATAATTTTGATAAATTACTTTTTTTTTCAATACAAATATATGCCTTATCCCTATATCACTAATCAAAACTTTTCCAAATTAAATTTTACTTGCTCATTCCTATACATTTACTTATTAAAGTTAAGCATCAATGATCTTGACACGCATATAAAGGCCTCGGACCAATGTTGTCATTTTATGTTTACATAAGCTAAACAAATTTACAATTTAAACTTTAGCTACCTACTTATTAAGGAAGTATATTTTACTTAATACAAGTGAACCTAAATACCCGTATTTAATTTGTGATGTGAATTGAACATGTCAGACGGATGATCTTTATTTTTTTTAAATGTAATTAGTTGTTTTTTCAGAAACAAAATATTGTGTGTGTGTTGGAATATAATTTACAAAATATGATGCCTTATGGGAAACGGGATCAAAAACAGAAATGCATTTCTTTTTGAAATTATACCAATTGCATAAAAGCGGTAAATTTATATCCTATAATATAGAGACAAATATATTAAAATGCAAACATCATTTTCATTTTGAAACACCTACAAAGACGTTCAAAATATAGAGGTTTTTTTATTTTGATTTTTTTAGCAATACTTTATTACAAGACCTATTATTGTCGAAATACGTTGCGCAGATTTTCTTGAAGCCTTTTTATTATGACTGCTTTTGTTTCTTTGAAGTCTTTTCGAAAATAGATTTCATTCATAACATTTATAATTAAGTTTTTTGGCCCTATGGGATAAGAAGCTTTTTCCCGTATGAAAAGGAAACTGCCATACATTGCCAAATGCGGCTTATAATACCTTCATTATCTAGAAAAAATTACTTAAGGGTGGGATGGAGTATAATTATCCAAATATAATGTATTATGCGCATACCCAACAACAGATGCAGGAGAAAACAAACATTGTCACAGCCACTTCTGTTAGCATGGGTCTCAAGATACACAAAGGGAAGAGTAAAATCCTTAAGGTTAATGCCACCAGTACATCACCCATCATGCTTGAAGGAGAAGCCCTTGAGGAGGTGGACAGTTTTGTTTACCTTGGCAGCGTGGTAGATAAACAAGGTGGTACAGATGCTTGTAACATCTTCGTGATGTTTTACTTATTAATATATCTTGTAGGCGTTCTCTCAATACATAACCTTGCAAACAATCATGCGCTGAAGAACTGGTTTAAAAAAAACAACTTTAATATCCACACTATGTACATAACATATATAATTTGAGGTTATGCAACGTGGAGTCCTCAAACACTCGTCCGCCATTACACACAAAATTCTGACAACTCTGATAATATTCTCGAACCTTCTTCCCGCGTTTTCACTCACGTGACCTCTCCGTCATCCAACTCGTGATTCACACGTGACATTCCTGACGTAAAAATAAGGATCTGAAAAGCAAGAGCAGCCTTCCAGCAACTCAGGAATGTTTGGGTCTCCATTAACTTAGGCAGCAAGTTAAAGGTAAGGATTTTTAACGCTATGGTGAAACATGTGCTGCTATATAGAGCCGAGACATGGAGAACAACGGCCGTTAACCTGACCAGATACCTTTCCTTCATCAACAATTGTCTAAGAAGGATTCTCAGAATTCACTGGCCGGACAAAATCAGCAACCGGGAACTTTGGCAGCGGACAAAACAGAAGTCCATTGAGGAAGAGATTCTTCAGAAGCGGTGGAGGGGGATTGGTCATACACTAAGAACACCTGCTTCTAATACAACAAGGCAAGCCCTGAAATGGAACCCACAGGGTAAGCGGAAAAGAGGCCGTTCAAGAAACACTTGGCGCCGAGAATTGGAGGCAGATATCAAGAGAATGGGCCATGAATGGTAGATCCTGGAGAAGCTTTCCAAGGATAGAGATGCCTGGAGGTCTCTCGTAGGTGGCTATGCCTTTGGAGATCGCAGACACCGACGATGATCGGTGGATGCCCCACATGGACGAGAAGGCTCAACAACAAAGTGGAAAAATGGTATCCAGCAAAAAATTGCATCCTTATTTAAAAATTATCCTTCTTGCCTGATATTCGTAAATTTAAATATCGTTAGACAAAGATAAAAAAAATCAAATGTAATTTCCTTATTAAACTACCTAGAGGGACATTCAAAATAAGTGATTTTGGGCATTAATTTATTGCTATACTTTAAATTGAAAATCTTTTATTGTCTAAAACCCTTGCGCATATTTTATTGTACGCTTTTTTAATAAGACTGTGTTAGTTTTTTTTAAAAATTCTTTTGGAAATTACATTACATTTACTACATTTATCATTTTGTTTATTAGCGTTTTCAGATAAGTAGCTGCTGACTTTTTGGAGAATGTGGAGCGTAGGTTCCGGATCTTATGGCTGATATTACAAATATTTCATTACTTTAAATAGTTTAATGATGTGGGGTCGTAAATGTATAAGTCTTTTACCTGACTGTGGCTGTCGGCAAATTTTTAAAAAACATTCAGTTAAATTGTATTTGCACCCTTAAAATAGTGAGTGAAATTATGAGAAAAGCAATTCTCTAAGTGAAAACAACAAATGGGTAAAGATAATAAGAAGTTAAAGATTTTATAAAATAAACATTAAAAATTTTTTTCTCATATATATATATATATAAACAAATTATAAAAATATATACGATCTAAACGAAGTGTGTTTCAGGTTTAAATAGAGTTTTATACTTTCTTATATATATATTTATTTATAATTCTTGACTCCATTTGTTTAGTACCCCTTTTCTGTACTATGAAATGCCTAAGACCTCTCTTTAGTTTTTCAGATTCATTATTTCTGCTTTACTGAATAAAATTAAACACGACTGAACTAAAAGTAATATTGACTAAAATCGTTTTCTCCTATATTAGCTAAATTAATACTATCTAGTCATTGGCCACTGGACTGATGGATATATCTAGACCAAACATCATTCACATGAACCTGATAACTCATTTGAATTTTTACATCGATTTGAACATAACATGTCTACTCTTTTCTGTCCACGATACAAAAATCTTTTTTCCCTTAAAATGTATATCTATGTTTCACACATGATTTAAAGCGAATAGATCAATCTTAAATATACTTGGCAAATAAATTTATATAATTTCAATAAACAAAAACTGGGAAAAAGGTGGCAGAGATATAAATAAATTAGGCTTAATGAAATAATTTACAAAATATAATGTCTGATCGAAAACGTAAATAATCAAAGAATTGCATCCCTTATTAAAACAGCAACATATTAGATATGGGTATCCATCAGTAAATAGGATCGTTATGATGACGTGGACAAAAGGGAATACAATATTTATCAAAATAGTCTTGATGTATTTTACTTCTTTTTTTAAATCGATTTATTAGTCATTCTTCCTGAAAGTTCTATCAGCGAATTAAAGACAACATGTGTTTTATTCCGAATGCAATCCTTTGCTACATTGGATCTATACCTAAGAGAAATGTTTGTTTGGATGATTTTAATTTAAATTAATACCCTATTAAATTGTTTGTTTAGTTTCTTAGCGCTCTTTATATTACGTAAAATTGTCTCAGAATTAAATAATTACATTTTTCATATGTATATTTCTGACCAACTTAAAGTTGTTTTCTCAAGAGTAAGCTCAGCACAAAATTTAGTTATATTATAACCAGAAGACCGAATTTAAATCTTCGCATACACATACATACATACTTAACAAATAATTATTGGCAAATTTTCATATATATATATATATCCCGTTCGTCCTTCGTCACGGGACGATGGCGTTGACTATATATATATAAACGGACAGTGATTAACATCCAATCAGAAAGTAAGTGAATACCACGTCATCCGAAGGTTATAAATATGAGTGCAAATGAAGGTTTCGTTCTTTTCTTACCAAGAGCTGACTGGAGGTAATCACAGTCATAGTGAACTCATTCTCTGTTTAACGGATTTGGTGTTTTATTCTTGGCTTTGGAAAGGCCAACTTTTCTAAACCAGCGCCGGTAGGATTGACTCTAACTAACTTTACTTAAGCATTGTATATTATTTAATTTGATGCAGTTAGTTGAATATTAATTATTAAATAATTAATACATGTTCGTTAAATCGCCATGTCGGGCTAAGTGGGGTATTTAAATGTCCCACATATTTCTTTTAATTATATATGATTACACCCGCTTCCATCGGGCAGATGCAGTACGATACAATTATATATTAGGTAAGTTAATGTATTGATATTAACCCACGTATCAGGTGTTGGCCAGCCAGGTATGTACCCGTGGTAATAGATAATCTATTACGGTCTTAATAGTAATTTATATTCATGTAAAATTGTGAGATCCCTTTTGGTACTGTGCTCTGAAGGCTCGGTGATGGAAGTGGACAAAGTACAAATAGGACTAGTAGAAACTACCCTAAGATCGTTTCTAATTTTAGACTGCTTCCTGATGCCCCGGTGAATCCAGCGATCTACCTGACCCACTACACAGGCGTGTAGCATCCTGACCCGGCCAGCAACCAGGAGGAATCGTTGTCGCGTGGAAACAAGACCTGGACAGATCAAGGACCAGTTCACCCTTGGCTGTATCTGATCTATTCCACAGATTTATCTTCATCCAGTTGGGTACCTACTCGTACTCTACTGAAGCCAGTCAGTCACCCTAGTGTACTGACTGAAGCCATTTCGACACACTATTGTGCGAATTGAAGCACAAGCACACAGTGCAACGCTGATGCTGACATGACACACTGTGTCAGTTGAAGTCGTCTGATAATAGATGAGGTATTACTCCTCTACCAGGAGAGAAGCAGTAGGATCAGCAGAACTAGCAGAACCCATCAGCATCCAGTGGGAACATAACTTTGCCAAGTCGAACGCATCGAGTGACACTCGGTCAAGCATCCCAGTAAACCAACATAGCAGGAAACATTGGGAGTATGGCTCACCATCAGACAGTCAACCAACCCCACGCCCTGCAGAAGAGAGTCGTGCTCACTACGCAGCAAGACTCCGAGGATCCTGCTAACAATTTAAATATTATACTAATGAACACAAAATTAGGCACATGTCTGATGATGATTTCGCTATACTTAAAGAGACTATTGATAGGATAGATTAAAGCATTACGTTTATTCTAAATAAACTAGATATATAGATAGCTAGCTAGGTAGCTAGGTGGCTCGATAGCTGGGTGGCTGGATGGGCAGCTGGACAGCTGGACCGATGGATAGCGGGATAGCTAGATAGCTAGCTAGATAGGTAGGTAGCCAGGCAGGCAGATAGGTAGGTAGGTAGGCAGACAGACAGGCAGGCAGACAGACAGACAGACAGACATACAGACAGACATACATACAGACAGACATACATACAGACAGACAGACAGACAGACCGATAGAGAGATAAAGCGATAGAGAGAGAGAATGAGAGAGAGAGAGGTAGGTAGGTATGTAAGTAAGTAGGTAGGTAGGTAGGTAGGGTGGGTGGGTAGGGTGGGTGGGTAGGGTGGGTGGGTAGGGTGGGCAGGGCGGGCGGGGAGGGCAGAGAGGATAGATAAGATAGATACGATAGATAGATGCTATTTTATATTTCTAATATTATATATTTAACTAACCAATTTTTTAATTAAAATGAAAACTTAAATAGTTCTAAAAATCGGCCCTAATGTCTTACTGCAAAATCATTTAAGCATTTAATTCTATCAAAATGACTACAAAAAAAAACTATTTTATCATTGCTATATGTTAATCATCTCTGTGTGTAGTGATCCAATTATTAAATTTGAATTTCTATAATTTGATGTCTGTTCTTTTCTGTGTAAAAAAATTAAAATCGTCTATAAACTCACATAAAAATAATATATGAAAGTGCATAAATTGCCAGAAAATTTCAGTTTTGATTTTAATACACCATGTGTGTTAACTACATCAATTTTCTTTAACTGCAATAAAAAATTATTTTTAATTACATATGGTTGTCTTATCTATACAGACGCTCCTTCTATGAAGAAGATTATTGCGTCCATTGACCATGCCGATCTGTTGGCTACAAATAATGTTAGGTGCTCATTCGAAGCTGGATAGACTCAGAGCTTGCCTCTCGACTACCGTGCCCCTTGGTTAATTGGTTTTAGTTGCTAATAAAAATAAATATACGTTTTGGATTCGGCACCACGTTTAGTGCATTAAAAATCCAGAGAAATATATTTCATATTTATTTATCACAATCTTTATAGTAACTTTTCGTGTTTCATTTTTAGAACTGTCATATTTCTTTAAATAACATTATGGACATTTTTCTTAAAATTTGCTAAGAGAAATATTTTCAGTTTTTATTTATAAATGCACAAAACGAAATACTTACATCCGTTTTTGTTAGCTGCAAAGGCAAAGCAATTTTAAAAAATAAGTTATTTATGGCTTGAAAGTTATGTCAATTATACATTTTGATTTAATAATCATTGGTTATGCTTAAAAAAATCAAATCTAATTTAATAATTTTCTATGAATACTTACTTATTTCTGAAACACATAAATAACATGTAATTTTAAGGAAGGCATAGAAACAATTTGATGATTAAAATATCAAATAAATTGATATTTAATATCAATGTCAAGCACGGACCTGTGGCATTTTACCCTGCTTTAGAGAGGGGGCGCGGTGGTCTAGCGGTAGCGCTGGGATATAGTAATGAGACCATAGATAGGCCGCCAAGTTCATCCAACCCGCAATGGGTACCTGAAATCGGTTGGGGAAAGCAAAGGTGGCTGCGAATTGTGCTAGCCACACAATTCCTGGCTCGTAAGCCGTGGCTCAATAAAACTTGTGAACGCTACTTTACTTGCCCCCCCCCTACAGTCCATCATTGTCTGAAAAGAGGACCTTACTTTACTTACTTACTTTAGGGAGGCATCAAAAAGTACTCAAAGGATTGGAGTTAATTCATTGTTAAGTTATTTTAATAACCCTGCAGAAAATTCATCTGGTCCATGAGTTTTATTTATTTTTAAGTTCTTTTTATGTGCATTTATACCTAACTCGTCTATAGATATGTTGCCTCTTTCTTTTATTCCTTGTTTCCTGAGGTTGAAAATGATAATGCAAAGTTTGTGTTGAGGATGCTAGTTTTGGTCACATTATCATTATAGGTTTTATTATTTTGGCCATTAAGTATGGTTTTTCCTGTGTTTTCATTTTTTAGATCAATAAAGGTACATAAGTTTTTATTGTTATCTGTAGAAATTACATTCTTTATATACATATTTTGGAGATTTCGACTAAGTTTCTGTGTCAAGTGTTTATATAGCCAAGACCAAATTCGCATTAACACCGTGATTTTTTCCTATAAACAACACACTTGCCAGAAAAAAGTTTGAGAGTAAGCATTTTCAGAATTATGGCATGTCGTGATTTTACTCACACAGTGACGGCTAACTCAGCTTCTTGCACCATCTTTTTTGCCTTCTCATAATCCGAATATAGGTGAGGGAGGTGGTATTGTAATGTTGAACAAATCAGAATTGAAATTTTTACCAAAAAAGACATATTTAGCAAACTATCTCCACTTAGAATTTTTTTGTTTTCATAATTAAAGGGAAATGTATGTTTAAAAAAATATTTTAAAAACTAATTACAATCATATTACCTGTTTTGTGAAATATGTAAGTTTTTTCCAATCCCAAAATCCTTCAACAAGCAAATTCTCTACACTCCTTTTCATTAAAGCTAAATATAAAAATTTTTGAATTTTATTTTACCGACATAGGACGTTTAGTCAACAAAAAGCTCATCCTAAAAATTAATAATTTTTAAAAACAATATGTAAATTGTGTGACAATTTGATTTCTGCTATTAACAACAAATACAAACTATATTTTCCAGATTAACAAATATTGAGCCCAGTCACAGGCAAGTACATTGCGCTATACAAATTTTAATTTTGTTATTATTAGTAGCATAATATTAATAGCACCAGTCACTATGCAAAATCATGTTTAAAAAAGAGAAGAATTGAATTTTCTTTTATTGAGTAATTATATCACATAAATTAAAATATGTTTTAATATTTTGTGTAATAATTATTTGCAATACTTAGTTTCTTAGTGTATAAATTTTATTTTAAAAAACTCAAAATGTTAATATTAGCAAAAAGTGTGTGTAATATGAGTTATTCAAAACGCCACCCCAGGGCCAGTGAGGCCATTGCAACTACGCAGTGGGCCCCGCACTTTCATAGGCCCTACCTATCTTAATATTCTCTTATCATCCTTATTAATTTCTTATCCCTATTGAGACTGAGCCCTGCGCAATCCGTTTCGCATACTAAGCCGCAATAGGGCCCTAAGACTGGCCCTGCATCTCCCAAATTAAGTTGTACTCCTGTCTTTATGGAAAATGCATAAGTGAAACTTAAAACATTTATTTCTGAGAAATATAAAGTTAACAGATTTTAAGATTAAGAAATAAATATATTTATCATCTACGAATGTTTGTAGCTTTTAGGCACATCCATTTAAAGACTCTCCTCCTTTAAACATCAGCAATGGGAATCGAAAAAGCTGTAATTATAAGTTACTTGAGAGTATATAAAAACTCTTTGTTGCATAGATGTAAAATAACTTCTTTTGATAGCGTAAGACAAGTGTAAACAACTGTAATACAAGTTAACATAAAGTGTCCAAATTAAAATACATGATAGATATAACTTACAAATAAATGTACTTTTTAACAGCAATTTAAGGCATAAACTTAAAATAACAAAAGTTTAAGTAGCAGGTCTATGTGCCAACAAGAAGTAAACATGAAGCTAAAATACGTAAAAATCCACATCCCTTTATAATTTAATGCGAGATTGTTTTTAACACGCTTACTGAACTCCCAGATTTCTTCGAAGATACTAGATAACGAACATTCACATCTTATTGAAACCTTAAGTTATTTCATACACAACTTGAAACGCATTCAATTACGCTTCTAGAATGCTTCGCCTTGACAAAGTACACATATAATTTATACACCAAATCTACACAAATGAGAGTGTATTTAAAAATAACTAATTGCAATAAAACATAAACGACATAATAGTCCAAGTCACTGAATGGCTCCATAACGCTATGACGTCATTGTTTGAGCTTATATTTTAATACATGGTGTGCATCAGGAGGTGTGCAAAATAATTATAAATTAAATATTTTTTTTTAAATATACAACAGTTCATAGCAGTTACAAAAGCGTGTGGTGTTTCTCGCCGAAAAAAATATTATATGACGGCATTGTTTTAGCTTATATTTTAATTTTGGAAAAGGGAACGAAGTAAAAAGAAGATTTGAGGATTTATAATTATAAAATACTTTGTGTACATTTCAGGAAGTTTAATATTTCGTATTTATCAAACAAGGATAAGTTACTTGGGCTTTTTATAAAAGTGGGCGCCTTAGGCGCCCTAAAACCCTAAAACCCCTAGTAATATATAGCAGTGGTGGCTAACCTTTTTGGAGTTGCCTGCCTGAATTTCAACCAAAACCTACTTGTTTATAGCAAAGTGCAGACACTGCAATGAAACCCGAAAATGACTTAGCTGGTTTGATTAAAAAGTAATATTTTAGGCTCGTGCCGGCTGATGAGGCTCTGTGTTCCGAATGTGACACGCGTGCCATAGGTTCGCCATCACTGATATATAGCAACATAATTGATTGCAATTGGATTTAGTTATGTGTAAATTTCAATTGATAAATGACTTTTAGTATTATATAATGTATTTTAATATAATATAAAATAGTATAATATAAACCAACAGAAAGATTTACTTACATTTTACATATCTTTGGATAGATTCATCTAAATCCTAAAAAATTAAATAAAGAATACTTACATTGTCAAATATTGGTAAATAAATTGTTCAATGCAATATTTTTTATTGAAGCACAAAGTCATAAATGATTTTACTCTTGCATTTTTAAGAAATATTTAGGATAATATTAAATTAAATAAACATACAGTGTACTTTTATATTAAAATCATAATGAGAGCTCATATTACTTGCATAAATAATTTAAACTAGAATACTAGACATACAACGCCATAAAGCATATATCGGAGCATTTAAAACCAATCTGGCATAGCAGTCTTGTGAAGTAGAGGGTAAAACGCTTGTGTAAGAACTCTGTTATTGAAATTAATGATCTAACTAAATAAAATGAGCTACTTAAAATAATTCTATGATGTTTATTAACTGATTATAATAACTGAAGTTTAATCAACAGAATTGCATATGTATGTTAATATTCTAGTCATTCGATCCAAGAGAAGTTGGTGAAATATTGATAACAAGATTAATACGTAGACTCGTGGACTGAAGGACGCACATAGCAAGTTACATAACTTTAAAAATAAACTCACAGGCACTCAATGGCGAAGCCGTTTGGCCTGATTCTCATTGTGTAATATGTTTCTACACTCAAAAAATTTAATTAAAAACACGTGAAGCAGTTGGACTTAAAATTTTGAAGATCTAGAATTGTGAAGATAGCCGTTATACATCTTTTTGAATGGGAATTTTAACGTCTGCATTGCTAGAAAATATTTTGAATTAAAAATTATTAAAGCAAATTATTATTTTATTTCAGCTTCCTCCAATACGCAAAGCTTCCGTGTTTTCTAGAGTCTTCCGAGAAATCTGTAGCCTACCTTTGTTTTTCCTTTTTGTTATCTTTTAGACAGATGTTACTTTGTGACACTTTTTGTGTTAGAGATTCTAAATCATAATAATAACACATCATTAAAAATACAGAGTTTTGTAATTCTCCGTCTTCTGAAATGTCACCATGTCCATGCAAGAATTTTGTTTTCACTCCTGTTCTATTGCTCATTTTGACTTTGTGAGGGCACAGTTTATAATAATGCATATGTAAATTTTTAGGTTACAATGATTTTGTTTCTGATTACTCGTTTATAAGATCGGTTCACATCCATAACAATCTATGTGTTTCAGAAAAGTGTGATATATCTTCTATAGGTGTCTTCTGCTTTTTCTTTTCTAGAGAAAATCACGGTTACGACTTGATGTTAGCCCTTTAACAATCAATGTTTTTTTTTCAAATCGTGTATTTCCAAGATTTTTAATTTATAGTTTGCAATCTCTTTAGCAGCTTGGGTGCAACTACCCGATTTCTTCAGGGTGTGTGCTGTTAATAAAATGTCCTTTATTTTTCAAATGTTTTAGTAAGTTGTCACATATGTTGTTGTTTGTCCATTGTAATCAACGACTACCACTCACATCATATTTGTCTTCAGCTTAGGCAGGCACGTGTGTCCTCTGGTGGCTTATTAGCCATATTCTTGGAAGAAAGATGCGTAAGCATGTCGGACAAGAGATGATTGGGATGCAATCAAGAGGGCTTTGAACATGATACTTCATGGCATGTCTTCTGGACTTGGCATCCTGTTGTCTGTTTTCCTCTCAGACTGCTGCTTGGTTCCGTATCATAAAACGCTGGGGGGCTCGGTTGCTGGCTGCTACCTCGCGGGAGTCAAGCAAAAAGTCGAAGACCATCAGTGCGGTTTTAAGCTCATTTTTGTAGCACTCACTGGACCATCAGTAAGGGCCTCTATGGGACCCGACGATCCTACATACGCAAGACATGCACCGCCCAGCGTAGTTGGTACTCCACGAGTAATTGGTAAATAGTGGGGAGTTCTGCATTTACGAATACGTCTTTGGTGTCTGGAATATTTTGTCTGCTATTTTATGTTGATAATTTTCCTTAGGCTTTTGGTGTGAAAGTGGTTCAATAACCTTGCATGGCGTTGATATACGGTTCATGTTTCGCATGCGTATAGTTAAGTAGGGAGGAATACAGCTCTGTACTTTTTTTTGTTGATTTTGGATGCTGATTCCTCTTCTGTCTTAGACACTGTCATTCAGTCTGCCAAATGCTGCACTGGCTTTCGAGATTCCCATGTTAATCTCATAATCAATGGTGGCATTCTGAGAGAATGTTCTGCCAAGGTAGGAACAGCGGCGGCTCACTGCGTTGATTATTTTATTTTTTTAATTATCTTATTGGGCCATTTACTATTTTAGGCTCAGTGTAGGGTTTGTTTAGGACATGCTTGTAAAGAACATATTACTTCTTTGTACTGATGGTGAGTAATCCATAGTTTGAGCGTTCATTAAGCATTTATTTACGCCACGTTGAAATTATGCTTCTGACACAGCGTTGAGGACACATTCCTTGGCAGAAAGAAGGCCCAAGATAGGGTCTGACTTAACATGTGTTTTTACTTTAAACCTACTTTAAACCTTCTTAGTAACTGGGATGTGTTCAGAGGCCTCTCCATTGTCCTAGACACAAGCATGCATGCCATTATGGAACTTTCTTACAATGGTTATAAACTCTCTAGGCCACCCTTTCCTGGCCATAATCTTCCACATTCCTTCGTCTGCAAAATATATCAAAGGTTCTGTCAGGTCGATGTATGTGGAAAAGAGGAAAATTTTCTGTTCTTTGCTCTTTTCTTGCAACTGCCTTGCTGCAAAAATAATATATATTATTCAACGTTCTTTTCCAAATCCGCATTGGCTCTCTGATATAAGTCCCTGGTGAAGATGTGCATTTAGGCAATTCAGTAGAATTCAGGCAAGTATTTTTTACTGCAATTGATAATGGTAAAATTCCACGGTGATTATTGCTGGATTGATGCTTTCTCTTTGCTTGTTAGGCGAACTATAGAAACATCTTTGAAATCCGGGACGATTGATTCTTTCTGGCACAACGATAAGACAATTTCAGGAAGATTTTCAAGGAGGCCCATGCCGCCTGCCTTATATATTTCAGCTGGAATTGAGTCTCAACCAGGAGCCTTTCTGCTAGTTAGAAGATGTATAACCCCTTTTACATCTCAAGAAATGTAGAGGCGTCGTCCAGTGCCATATTAATTGGTAATTGAGAGAGGCGACTGTAGTGGTATAGTTAGGCGTTTAGAGTATAAGAGTCATTTATGGATGAAAACCTTGGATTGTTGAGATGGGTTTTGTGAAGTTGATGTTTCTCTGCCAACATATGCTTAATCTCGTCAGCATCGAACCAATATTCATGCTTTGTTGTCGGAAGTCCAAGGATTTAATAAGCTGTGCTGTAGATTAGTTCTCTGAAATCCGCCAATACAGTCTCAACGTTCGTATTGTTCAGCGTTGTGGATTTTAGTTTTTTCTCCAAGGCAGACTCAAGATATTATTTAGTATTGGCAAAGTTTAATTTCGTGACGTATAGCCATTTTAGGGCTTTCCTCCCATGAGGCTGTCTTATGGGCTGAATGCGAACATTAAGTTTGGTGATGATGAGACCAAAGACTATCCAGCATTCAGCACCGCAGAAGGATTATGTCAAGCAAACGTCTTGCCTGTTTTTGTTCCTTTTAAAGACGTAGTCAATTAGGTGACATTGCTTGGAGCGAGGGTGCATCCAAAGAGTCATGTTTCTTTTAGGAAGACTGAATACTGTGTTTGTGATCAACAAATCATGTGCGACACATGTATGAAGCAACAGGAGACCAGTGCTGTTACACTGCCTCTCTCCTGGCACACCATCCCAGAGAGTGTCATCGCAAACCACTCTTGCTTTAAACTCGCCAAGAATTAAATTTAAATGACTGAATATAATATTAAAATAATTTCTCAAATTCAATCATTACCTGTATAAAGATGAAAATTTGACATTTTGAATTACACAACAGTTTTTATCACGACAATGTAAGCCGTTTATTGCACACTTATCAACACAGTTATATCGATTGTAGTGTTTTATTGTTAGTGATGCAACGGTTTTTTTGTTTATTTTTTATTACTTCTTAGTGCCAACTGATTCCAAAGTGAGCAGTTTCTAGGGCACAAGGATATAATTAGATCAACTTGGTAACTATTGTTTTATATACTAATGGTTAAACAAAGTTATATAATTTAATGTTATCCCTCAAATTAAATGACCTAATAACACATGTGTATAAAAACATTTTTTTAAAAATTCAAGTGAGAAATTAATTACACTTGAAGAGAGCAAGCGATAATGTTTTTGGTCAATTGAATTATTAATATTCAAATGTCTTTTAAATTTTAAGAAATATCTTTTAATAATATTCTAATAATTTTAACAAATACTTTTCAACATTATTTTGAGAGAATGTTTGCTCTGTTACGCCAAATCAAATATATATATATATATATACGAGAGCAATGCCCGTGCGTTGATACGGGTAGGCACAATGAAAACAACTTTATTTGGATTTGAGTTTCACATTCCACTTAATAATGAGTGTAAACGTATCAGGAAATTAGGGTAGTGATAAATCAAACCCCTTCTTTATAAAAATCACGATATGTGTGTCTAGAAAATAGAAAGTAAGATGAATTTAAATATTACCCATCAATTTTGGTATTTCTGCTTTAATAACGCACGCTTTTCTCTATATACTTTAACAGAATAACAAAGTTCCTTAACAGTTACAAAAAATCTAATGCGGCAAGGCTAAATTTCTTTTTCCATGAATCAAAAAATGAAAACAATATCTTTGATTCATTTGGTTCTAGGAAAAAGCTCTTAAAATCACCCACTCCATTTTATAAGCTAAGTATGAAATTAGTTCAAGACGAATAGGATATTTGTTTAGCATAGTAGCAAAGCAATAAGTTTGCAGATACTTGTTTCACTTAAATAACGGATTATCTTTCTTTGTATTTATATTCAAGCCTTTTTTCATTGTAGCTTTTTTAGCTTATAAAATGACATATAAGTTAGGGCTTAATATATAACATATAACATATATTATGTAGGCATTTGATTTTAAAACAGAATTGTTTTTAAAAAATCAGTCTGTATACAAAACTTTATCCTCGTTGTATAATATTGCTCAAATAAAATCAAGTTGTTATGTCACAATATCAGTTGCTGATAGTGTATTTTTTGCCAGAACAGGGGTAGGCACAATTTTAAAAAATAACTATTTGGTTTTGGGTCTCAAATTTCCCTTAAAAATGAATGTAAATGCATCATGAAATTAGGGTAGTGATAAATCAAACCACTTCTTATAAAATTCACGATATGTGTGTCGAGAAAATAGAAAGTATGATGAATTTAAATATTAACCATCAATGTTGGTATGTCTGCTTTAATAACGAATGCTATTCTCTATATAATATACTCCTACAGAATATGAACGGTACTTAACAGTTATAAAAATCTAATCGGCAAGGCTAAATTTCTTTTCACATGAATAATAAAAAATTAAAAATATCGTTTCATCTGTTTCCTTTGGTTCTATGAAAATGCTCCGAAAAACACCAATTCCATTGTATAGTTTAAGAATGAAATTAGTTTAAGACGAATTATGTATTATTTGAGCCAGGTAATATTTATTTGAATATGTATGCTTAGTGGAGGGTGGAAATATGGTTTATGGATTCAACACGCTTAATTTCTTTTCACACGAATATTAACATAAAAACAATGTTTTATTTTTTTTAAATTCCTAGATTGATTTTCTAATAAATTACGTTATTTTGAAAGGACTTTCCACTCTTTTCTTCTAGTATTAACAAAGCAATAAATTGGCAGATATCTACTTGTTCCACTAAAATAAGGGATTTATTTTCATTGTATTTGTATTTAAGCCTATTTTCATTGTAGCATTTTTTAGCTTATAAAATGACATATTTGGTAATGGTCTTAATATATAACATATATTTGTAGGCATTTGATATTAAATCAGAAAAATTTAAAAAGAATTTTTCAAGAAAGTGTATACAGCTTAAAAGAAAACTGCCATTTAGTAAACCACATGATCTGCCTTTGAAATCAGTCTTTATACAAAACTTTATCCTCGTTGCATAATATTGGTCAAATAAAATCAAGCTGATATGTCTAAATATCAGTTGCTGTTAGTGTATTTTTTCGCTTGAGCACGCACTTTCTGAAGCTAGAACCTATATATGAGTCGTAATACCCACGATATGTCTTTACACTAAATATATTTATACCTTAAATAACCGTACAGTTTATACCCGAAGTGTGTGCCACGCACTCATTGTTCTAGAAATGTTACTATATTTTTAAATGAATGTTTTAGTTTTGTAAGCTCTTAAATACCTTTCTTAGCAATGATTATTTTTATGGGAAAAGCATATTATTTATGTGAATTTTGATGCTTAAGTAAGGTGTGCATGGGTTTTATTTGTTTTAAAGAAACATTTTGAATCGCAAGGTCTGGGCTTTACCCTGCTGATTTAGTTTAATCTATGCAAAAAGTATAAAAACAGTTGCTAAGCTATAGTGTTTATGTCATCCAGGTTTGGGCGATATTATTGACTCTTACCCCACCAATAAATGGTACATTTCAAAAGGTCATAAAGTTGTACTCAATATAAAAATAGCTGTTCCACTTATTACCCACACTCATTGGTCATTGCATATAACTCCTATATATAATCCATTTTCGTCTATAACAGTACCTTTCAAAATCGTGTAAACTATTTAAACACCCGAAGGAAAATAAATCTCCCACCTAAGAATCATTGGCACGAATTTTTTTTTCATTCCTTCTATTTCCTTGGGGCAGTTTATGGAGCAATCGTTCCAGAAAAAAAAATCGTGTAAACTATTTAAGCACCGAAGGAAAATAAATCTCCCCGCTAAGAATCATTGGCATTGCTTTCATCACTAATCACTTGCTTCATGCATTTTTTAAACTTATAAATATAACTTACCTAGCATTTTTAACTTAATTTATGCAAAAAGAATATTAACAGTGGCTAAGCTATAGTGTTTGGTATCTGGTTTCACTCATGTGCTTTCTTTCTCTAATGCATTGAATACATTGTTAGTATTTGATTATTTATAACGAATTTTTAAAAATGTCAAATACATAAGTATTTAAATTAAACATATAAAAGATACAAAGAAAAGTGGTAAAATGATACTGTGCATTTGATAATAAAGAAAATAATAGTATATAAATATTGTTAAAATATTGCGCTAAAAAAACAATGACTATGGTTTTTAAACAAAACGTTAGGTAGATTAACGTTGAACATAAATGTAGACATCTATAGAAAGATTACAGCAAACAATTTTTCCAACTGCTGGATAAAATACATCTCGGAAATACATAAAAGAAACAGTGTAAGGATGTAATTTGCAAACAAATATTAATTCTTAAATTTTTAAAAAAATATATACATAGTCTTGTTAGAGGCGCAACATTACCAGACATAAAAATAAACCGTCCTCAAATTAACATGAGCTTAAAGTATGACGCAAAAGTCACAATATTTTATTGCGAGAAACGCCGTCTTGTTAATCTCGACACCATAACTTTTATTATTTTACGTCTTAATTTTCAATAATTTATTTTATTTTCGGGAGTTACCCCGCATAGCGAGCACCCACACAAAGACGCGCTTAGGCGTAATATATATAGGGACGAGAGCAATGCCCGTGCGATGCTACGGGTAGGAACAATGAAAATAACTTTATTTGGATTTGAGTTTCACATTCCACTTAATAATGACTGTAAACGTATCAGGAAATTAGGGTAGTGATAAATCAAACCCCTTCTTTATAAAAATCACGATATGTGTGTCTAGAAAATAGAAAGTATGATGAATTTAAATATTACCCATCAATTTTGATATTTCTGCTTTAACAACGCACGCTTTTTTCTATATACTTTACCAGAATAACAAAGGTCCTTAACAATTACAAAAATCTAATGGGCAAGGCTCAATTTCTTTTTCCATGAATCAAAAAATGAAAACAATATCTTTGATTCCTTTGGTTCTAGGAAAAAGCTCTTAACATAACCCACTCCATTTTATAAGTTAAATATGAAATTAGTTCCAGACGAATAGGATATTTGTTTAGCATAGTAACAAAGCAATAAGTTTGCAGATACTTGTTTCACTTAAGTAACGTATTATTTTTCTTTTGTATTTATATTCAAGCCTTTTTTCATTGTAGCTTTTTTAGGTTATAAAATGAATATAAGTTAGGGCTTAATATATAACATATATTATGTAGGCATTTTATTTTAAAACAGAATAGTTTTTAAAAAATCAGTCTGTATACAAAACTTTATCCTCGTTGTATAATATTGCGCAAATAAAATCAAGTTGTTATGTCACAATATCAGTTGTTGTTAGTGTATTTTTTGCCAGAACAGGGGTAGGCACAATTAAAAAATAACTTTATTAGGTTTTGGGTCTCAAATTTCCCTTAAAAATGAATGTAAATGCATCATGAAATTAGGGTAGTGATAAATCAAACCACTTCTTGTAAAATTCACGATATTTGTGTCGAGAAAATAGAAAGTATGATGAATTTAAATATTAACCATCAATTTTGGTATGTCTGCTTTAATAACGCATGCTTTTTTCTATATAATATACTCCTACAGAATATGAAAGGTACTTAACAGTAGTTATAAAAATCTAATCGGCAAGGCTCAATTTCTTGTCACATGAATTAAAAAAAAATATTTCCATATGATTCCTTTGGTTCTAGGAAAATGCTCTGAAAAACACCAATTCCATTTTATAGTTTAAGCATGAATGTTTTAAATTTTTTTTTGATTGTTACAAATAAAATGTACATTATATATTATTTCTTAAACATAAAAACCTTAATTATCTTCTGTTATGTTTAATATCATGTTTTGAATTGTTTGTCTAAACATGTGTTCTAATGTTATATCTGTGTAACTGTGTTTATGGTAAAATGCCTTAAGTCTGTGATGCCATATGTGTTTTCTGTACTGTGAAAGTATTTTTAAGCTTATAGTTTGTTGTTTCTTGTTTATAGAGTCTGGTATTATGTTTAGTGTTATTGCTTTGCCTATATCTACCTTGTGTATTGTGCCTGCTTGTATGAATTGTTGGAGTGTGTTTTTAGTTTGCAAAATTGTATTGCATGTGAGATATAAATGTTGTTCAGTTTCATAACCTCCTGACCTTCAGAGTGGACAGCCTATTCTTGCTCCTCTGTCTTTATAATTTTTTGATGCGACTTGTGTTGTATTGTAAATTAGTTTGTATGTTATTTCTTTTTCTTTATTTAGTATTTCTTTGATATGTGTATTTTTAAAAGTTTCCTCAGTGTTTGTAATTCCATAAACTTGTGTCCATTTAATTCTATTGTTTAGA
This sequence comes from Ampullaceana balthica, assembly GCA_944989445.1. Taxonomy (NCBI): domain Eukaryota; kingdom Metazoa; phylum Mollusca; class Gastropoda; family Lymnaeidae; genus Ampullaceana; species Ampullaceana balthica. The sequence goes on from CALYLW010000837.1 coordinate 76,833, forward strand.
GGTGTTGCTTGTCTTTTTATTAAATGTGTATATATTTCTTTGGTTGTTTTGTGTAATACTTCTTCATTACCTTTTATTGCTTTGATGCATGCTGTATGAAATTGTGATTGATTTCTACCCATTTAATGTGCAGTGCTGTTATCAATTGCTATTAAATGTCCTATTCTGATTCCTAAGTAATAATGTGTGAATGTATTTTCTGATCTTTTTTTAATGGCTTGTCCTATAAATTTTATTCTGATTGCTTGTATTTTTGTTTGTATGTCTTGCAAGTTTATTCCTCAATTTAGCTTAGATTGTATTAGTGGTGTATGTTTGATATTGTGTATTGTTCCTTAGAATATGTATTTAGTTATGTGTGAGTTAATTTCTTTTAAAATTATTGGTGGGGGTTTCAATATTGTTCCTGTATATATTGTTTTGGGGATGACATAAGTGTTTATAATTGTGCTCCTTCCAAAAATTGTCTGTGCTGTGTATTTGTTTCTGTCAATAATTTGTTTAATTGATTGTTCAATATTCCTCCATATTTCATTGTTCGTCTGTGTTTGATTATTGGAATAAAATGTCCCATAAATTCTAGGCCTAAGTGGAAATCTAGTCTATCTTGCCACCTACATATCCCCATAATTTCAGATTTGTTTACATTAATCCTGGACCCACTACCTTTTCCAAAATCTTGAAAAATTAAAATTATTTTGTGAATTGACCTATCATTTGTGGGGAAAAATACCGTGTCATCTGCATAAGCAATCACTTTAATATATCTGGCTCCAGGGATCCCTATTCCTGTAATGTTTTTCTCCATTCTGATTTTCTCTAGAAGTGGTTCAAATGATAGAATATATAGATAAGGAGATAAAGGACACCCTTGTCTAAATGATCTTTTAATTGCAATGTTTTTTGAAATTATAGTATTTATTATCAGATTGCTGATAGGCGTTCTGTATAGAATTTTAACCCAATTACAAATATACTCCCCTAATTTATTGTGTTGTAATATCTTGTGAAGGTATGCATGGTCTACCCTGTCAAAGGCTTTTTCCTGGTCTAGTGATAATATGCATGCTTGAATTTGTTTTTCACTTATATATTGAATAATGTCTCTGATTAAATGATTGTGGTTGTTGATGTCCCTGCCTTTAATGCTGCATTGTTGATTGACATGAATGAGAGTATTTAAAAGTGGTTTTAGTTTATTGGCTAACGTTTTAGTAAGAATTTTATAATCTGTGTTGAGTAATGATATTTTTCCTTTCCTATTGGGGTTAGTTGTATCTAGAGGGCTTGAAATTAGTTTAAGACGAATTGCTTATCATTGGAGCCAGATAATATTTATTTGAATATATATGCTTAGTGGAGGGTGGAAATATGGTTTATGGGTTTAAAATACACATTTTATTTTCACACGAATATTAACATAAAAACAATGTGTTTTTTTCTTTAATTCCTAGAGATTGATTTTTTAATAAATGATGTCATTTTGAAAAGACTTCCCACTGTTTTCTTCTAGTATTAACAAAGCAATAAATTGGCAGATACTTGTTCCACAAAAATAAAGGATTACTTTTCGTTGTATTTGTATTTAAGCCTTTTTTCCTTGTAGCTTTTTAGCTTATAAAATGACATATTTGGTAATGGTCTTAATATATAACGTATATTTGTAGGCATTTAATATTAAATCAGAATAATTTAAAAATAATTTTTTCAATAAAGTGTATACAGCTTGAAAGAAAACTGCCATTTAGTAAACCACATGATCTGCCTTTGAAATCAGTAGTGTTTATGTCATCCAGGGTTGGGCGATATTTTTTACTCTTACCCCACCAATAATTGGTATATTTCAAAAGGTCATAAAGTTGTACTAAATGCAAAAATAACTGTTCCACTTATTGCCCACACTCATTGGTCCGTGCATATAACTCCTATATATAATCCATTTTCGTCTATAACAGTACCGAATTTTTTTGTCATTCCTTCTATTTCCTTGGGGGAGTTTATGGAGCAATCGTGTAAACTATTTAAGCACCGAAGGAAAATAAATCTCCCACCTAAGAATCATTGGCATTGCTTTCATCACTAATCACTTGCTTCATGCATTTTTTTATTTATAAATATAACTTACCTAACATGTTTAACTTAATTTAGGCAAAAAGAATATTAACAGTGGCTAAGCTATAGTGTTTGGTATCTGGTTTCACTCATGTGCTTTCTTTCTCTAATGCATTGAATACATTGTTAGTATTAGATTATTTATAACTTATAACTAACATTTAAAATGTCAAATACATTAAGTATTTAAATTAAACATATAAAAGATATAAAGAAAAGTGGTAAAATTATACTGTGTATTTGATAATAAAGAAAATAATAGTATATAAAGATTGTTAAAATATTACGCTAAAAAAACAATGACTCTGGTTTGTAAACAAAAATGTTAGGTAGATTAACGTTGAACATAAATGTAGACATCTGGAGAAAGACCAAAGAGACATCTGGAGAAAGACCAAAGCAAATAAATTTTTAAAACGCCTGGATAAAATACATCTCGAAATACATAAAGGAGACAGTGTAAAGATGTAATTTGCAATAAAATATGTATTCTGTAATTTTTTTACAAAAAATGTATACGTAGTCTTGTTAGAGGCGCAATAGTCTTTAAGAGGCGCAACATTACCAGACATAAAGATAATCCGTTTCATCACATTTAGTTCACAACAAAAACACACACACACACACTCACTAATTCAACTACGTGCACACACAAAGATAAACACACACAGAGATGGATAGTTCACATTAAAAACACACACACACTCACTAATTCAACAACGCGCACACACAAAGATAAACACACACAGAGATGGACAGTACCATTAAAAAATCACATTGAAATAACTGCGGCTCTTTTTACTTTGTTTCCATTTCACAAATTAATATGAGCTCTAACTATTACGTCAAGTCACAATATTTTATAGCGAGAAACGCCGTCTTGTTAATCTCGACACCAAAATGTTTATTATTTAATTTTCAATAATTTATTTTATTTTCGGGAGTTACCCCGCATAGCGAGCACCCACACCCCCACACACACGGCTTCGGACGCGCTTAGGCGCAATATATATAGGGATATATTAATATATATATATATATATATATATATATATATATATATCCCTATATATATTGCGCCTAAGCGCGTCCGTGGGTGCTCGCTATGCGGGGTAACTCCCGAAAATAAAATAAATTATTGAAAACGTAAAATAATAAACATGTTGGTGTCGAGATTAACAAGACGGCGTTTCTCGCAATAAAATATCGTGACTTTTACGTCATAGTTCGAGCTCATATTGTCATAGTTTGAGCTCATAATAATTTGTAAAATGGAAACAAAGTAAAAAGAGCCGCGGTTATTTCAATGTGATTTTTTAATGGTACTATCCATCTCTGTGTGTGTTTATGTGATTGAATTAGAGTGTGTGTGTGTGTGTGTGTTTGTTGTGAACTAAATGTGATGAAACGATTTATTTTTATGTCTGGTAATTTTGCGCCTCTAACAAGATTACGTATATCTTTTTTTAAAATCTTTACACTGTTTTCTTTATGTATTTTCAAGATGTATGTCATCCAGCCGTTTTTTTTGCTTTAATCTTTCTACAACAGTCTACATTCTGTTCAACGTTAATCTACATAACGTTTTGTTTACAAACAATAGTCACTGTTTTCTTTAGTATAATATTTTAGCAATATATATATAGATATACTATTATTTTGTTTATTATCAAATATACAGTATCATTTTACCACTGTTCGTTATATCATTATATATGCTTAAATTTAAATGCTTCATGTATTTGTCATTTTAAAAATTTATAAAAAAGTTATATTTTATTTTTAAAGTTTATTTAAAAAGTTATAAATAATCAAATACTAATAATTTATTATATGTATTAGAGATAAAAGGCACATGAGTGAAACCAGATACCGACCGAACACTATAGCTCAGCCACTGTTAATATTCTTTTTGTATTAATTAAGCAACATGCAAGGTAAATTGAATTTATAAATAGAAAAATGCGTGAAGCAAGTGATTAGTGATGAGTGAATGCTACTGTTTCTTAGGTGGGAGATTTATTTTACTTCTAAATAGTTTACGTGATTCTTTTTTCTGGAACGATCGCTCCATAAACTGCCCCCCACCCCCCAAAAAAAAACTAATTTGAACCTAAAGCGTGTTGGCACCTTCGATAATATAGAATGCACCAACAAAGTGTCCACGTTGAAATATTAATTATAAATTTCCCTTATTCGGTTTATGAAATTAACAATTGGTTTGTGTTATGCTATTTTAACAAAAAATCCACTTAATTTGTCAATTTATGTTTCAGTTTAGCGTTTGTTTTTTCTTTTATAGCTTTAAAAAAATACTTACAAATCTGACCCCCCCCCCAACCACAATAGTTTTTGTTAAATGCATGTTTGACTGAATTTGAAAAACTTTGCATTTTAAATCGATCTGAAAAAGGAGCTGACTATAGAATAGAATGAAAACGTTTATTTGAATTCCTAAAATTTGTATATTAAATTCTAAATACGCTTAACTTTTAATTCTTTAATGTTTTCTTTTATCATGTGACAAACTTTATTTATTACGTTTCATGAAAATAAATATTTTTTTGTTATTCACATTTGCAAATAGTTTCATTTTATTGTTTACATGTTTTTGATAATGTGTTGGTAATAATGTATGGACCAATGGATGCAAAATGACAAGTCATAGTAGATCTGGAAAAGGTGCTGACTTAACAGTAAAGAAAACGTTTATGTGAATTCCTATAACGTGTTTATTAAATTGTAAATACAATTAACTCTTGATACTTTAATGTTTTCTTTTATCCTGTAACAAACTTTGGTTAAATAGCACTTTCTTATTTACTTTTTTAAATAGTTGCATTTTAATTTTTACATGTTTTTTGATGTTTTGGTAATGATGTATGGACAAATGGGCGAATAAGCGGACAAGTCTTAATTTTCAATGAAGCTCAAACGACTTCAAATCACAGATATGCTTGATATGGATCACATTAAAGTCACATAATTTATTTGTAACGCTCTGTGCATTGGTGCGCACTATTCAATGCAGCAAGTAAATGTCCGGAACGCGCTTCCGGCTGTTTATAAACAACCGGCTGACTCCTCAGCCATATTTGTGAAGACTTCGAACTTCAAACTTATTTGCTGCAGTATCACTTTATGCTGTGTGTAATTCACTATGCATTTCCTATTATCATGATTATATCATTATTATGTATGCAAACTTATATAGCGCAACCTAAGCTTGGAGTTTTTTTCATTACACATATATTCGTATACAAAAAATACATTATGTACTACTAACTATACTGGGTCAATTTTTTTAATTTACTATCACATTTCCTTTAAAATATGCTTATCTTTTATAGTGCTGGATCTAAATCTTTCTTTCTATTTATCTTGAATTGAAGTAGAGCTTTTTTGTTTTGTTTTGAACATTAAAGAATCAAAACAACATGTGGCCCATTTTACAAACAACGAAAGCATTTACCACCAGAGTGCAAGTGACACCGTGTTCACTGTTTCATTTTAATATATTCTTGCAATCAAATTTTAAGGTCACAACAACTCTTACATATTTGAAAATTAATTGTTCTTTTTTTATCATTTCTTTTTCATAATATCTTGATAATAAATCATGTAAAATGTTGGTAAAATATTAATAAACAAAAATTAAAATTAATAAAATATTACTATTGCATTATATGAAAAAATATATAATTTGGTAATGTTAAACTGATACATACATGTGTAATAGTTAAGTAGAAAACTTGAAATAACAATTGTTGGATGAAGCTATAATTTTAAATAAAATATAAAAAAGCTACATGCCACATAATATTGTAATCCTCATACTGAGACTTAAATAAAAGAATAAAAGATAATTAATTTAACAAAGAGATAATAAGTTTTATTATTTTAATGTGATTTTTGTGCGAATTCATTCATAAATGTTTATATTACACACAACGTTTCAGTAATAATAATAATCTATGTTGCGTATATTTTAAAAAGAAATCAAGTACAAAGTCTTTAAATTGAAGCTTATACATAGTTTTAAATAATTTAAATGTATCGTAAATTTTAATAAATCTTTTTCCTAAAATTTTTTGAAATTTCTATAACTAATGACTTTAGATTAAAAAGAAATATTTTTATTTCAGTAAAAAAGCACAGTTTTCTAGAAATGTATAGAATTTATTTTATGGATTGTTTATGTATTTTACAACCACATTTTTCAGACATACCATGCCTCCTAAACGTCGCAAACCATACACTGAGGCTGTGATTGCAGCAAAGAAAGCACGTCATGCTGAAAATCAACGTCGCCGTAGAGCAGTCATGACTGAGGATGTGCGTACACAACAAAATGTGACTAAAGCTGAAACTCAACGTCGCCGTAGAGCAGTCATGACTGAGGATGTGCGTACACAACAAAATACGACTAAAGCTGAAACTCAACGTCGCCGTAGAGCAGTCATGACTGAGGATGTGCGTACACAACAGCGTGCTTCTAATGCTGAAGCTCACAAACGTAAAAAGGATCTATATGAAACAAAAGCAGAGTCACAGTCAACGCGATGATAATGCTAAAATTACTAGACGTGCAAATAAAGATAAAGAGCGACGTATTAGTAGAAATTCGCGCCTTAGAAACACAGCTCTACTTCCTGATAACTTCAACGAAGATGAAGTACAAGAAAGCTATCTTGGCACAATGGAAAAAAATGTGTTCATTTTGCAATGCTAAACACTTTAACGACGAATTAACTTCACATTGTTGCTATAAAGGGAGTGTCTTTTTGCCAACAATACGTTTGCACCCCTCCATTGCTAATTATATGAATGGATCGGATTCACATATTAAAAAATATACATGGATAATACTCGATCGTATAACAGTGCCATGGCCTTCACTTCTATGGGTGCACAGATTGACCACACAGTCGCTACACATTCAGGTCCTTTCTGTTATAGGATTCATGGGTCAAATATACCATTCAACATCTGCTTTACACTCCAAGCAAGGTGAATCCCCGAAGTACGCCCAGCTTTACATTCTTGACTCCGCTCAAGCTTTTTATGAAAGAATTAACAACCCAGCAAACTATGGTTGCATTCATACTGTTATGGAAAATCTTCAATTCATTCTTGAAGATATAAATCCTTTCTCTAGGCACTACAAAAACATGTTGAAATTTGAACAGGAAGAAATGCAGAAGGCAAATCAAGAAAATCGCCCACCACGCGAATATAGCATGACAATCCTGAGAAAAGGTGTTAATAGCATCCATCCTGGCAGAACAAACCATTCCACAGCAACAGAGGAAATAGCTGCAGTGTTTCACAGGGCAGATGGCGCACCTCCAGAAAATAGGGATATAACAATTCATTTAAGAAGTGGAGGTCTCAAAAATATATCCATTCTTAGTAGATTGTGTGACCCATTGTGCTACCCCCTGCTCTTTCCATACGGGGACTCTGGATGGAGTGTGAACATACAAAAAACAAGAGGTCAAGGACATGTGTCACAGCTACAGTGGTATTCATTTCACTTTGCCATTCGTGATGGGCATTTCAATCAGTTTCTGAATGCCGGAAAGCTCACTCACCAATTTGTGGTTTGATGCCTACTGTAAGACTGAGGCCAACCGTTTACAGTGGGTTCTAAAAAATCAAAGTGAATTACGAGCTGAAGACTATGATGTCCTTTACCAATTCGTAAACAGAAAGGAATTGAGTGATATTAACGTCTTACCTGGAAAGAAAGTGATACTGCCTTCAAGTTTCCAAGGAAGTCCCAGAAATATGGCTCAAAATTATCAAGATGCAATGGCTATGGTTCGTAAGTACGGCAAGCCTGACTTATTTGTTACATTCACTTGCAATCCCAAATGGAAGGAAATCAAAGAAAACCTTCTTCCAGGTCAACAGCCATGTCACCGTCCCGATTTATTAGCCAGAGTATTTCATATGAAACTGAAATTGCTACTTACCGACTTAACAAAAAACCACAGATTTGGACGAGTTAGGGTATGCTGCACGTGATAGAGTTCCAAAAACGAGGACTTCCTCATGCGCACATTCTACTTTTCATGGCTGCAGAAGACAAAGTTTGGGACACCGCCAGAATCAACAAAATTGTTTGTGCAGAGCTCCCTTATCAATATGCTCACCCTAGACTGCACGAAATTGTCAAGTCCTGCATGATACATGGTCCATGCGGACCATTTAATTTAAACGCTCCGTGCATGGATAACGGAAAATGTACGAAGGAATTCCCAAAGGATTTCTGTGCTGAGACCAATAGCAATGTTCATGGCTACCCCAAGTATCAACGCCGAGATGACGGAAACTTTGTGGAACTTCGTGGAAACAAACTGGACAACAGATGGGTTGTCCCATATAACCCATATCTGTCTCTGAAATATAATGCCCACATTAATGTTGAAATTTGTAGCTCAATACAAAGCGTAAAATACCTTTTCAAATATGTGTACAAAGGCCATGATTGTGCAATAATTCAGTTTTCCAAAGTTCCTACAGAACCAGGACTCACGCTGGAATGGGACGAGGTAAAAAAACTACTTGGAAACTCGATATGTGAGTGCACCGGAAGCATGTTGGCGCCTTCGAGAATATAGAATGCACCAACAAAGTGATCACGTTGAAAGATTACATGTCCATCTGGAGGATAAGCACACTGTTTACTTTATCCAAGGCAGTGAAGCTGCAGCTGTACACAAGAAAGCTACCAAGTCAAAACTGCTGGCTTGGTTTCAGCTTAACAAACATGATGCTAATGCACTGTCATATTTATACATTGAAATTCCAGAGCATTATACATGGGATAATAAATTGTCCAAATGGAAACCGCGTCAAAGAGGGCATCACACTACCATAGGTCGAATGTTTACAGTCAGCCCTACAGACAGGGAGAAGTGGTTTCTTCGCATTCTCCTTTTACATGTTCGAGGAGCTACTTCCTTTGAAGATTTAAGATCTGTAGAAGGTCACCCTGTACCTTTTCCTACATTCAGAGAAGCGTGCATTGCAAAGGGGCTAACTGATGATGACTCAGAATGGGATACATGCCTACATGAAGCTGCGACCCATAGCATGCCCATACAGCTTCGCCAATTATTTGCTTTTATTTGTATCATGTGTGAACCTACCGATCCACCAGCATTGTTTCACAGACATCAAGATAATCTTATGGAAGACTATCACAGAAGTTTCTATAATAGAGAAACAGCCCTATGCATGACGTTCAGTGATATTGGATCTGTTTTGAGGACACATGGGAAGTCATTGTCAAATTTCGGTTTTCAGATTCCACAGATAAATAAAGATAGCTATATCAATGCAGACAAATTGTACGACCCAGTTTTTGAAAAGGCTCAATTCGATAAAACGTTTCAAATGCTGAATCCTGGACAAAGAATTGCTTTTGAAGAAATTAGGGAAGCCATTGAAAATAACAATTCTGAAAAGCGTCTGTTCTTTATCGATGGACCTGCAGGAACTGGCAAAACCTTCCTCTACAATACTATTGTGCATTATGTTCGCAGCAAAAGTGATAAAGTTTTGTCATGTGCATTTACAGGCATAGCTGCTACATTACTCGAAGGAGGGAAAACATCTCACAGCCTCTTCAAGCTCCCGGTCCCACTTAATGAAACATCAACATGTACTGTGCGACATGGAAGTGATGTAGCAAATGAACTTAAGAACGCCAGAGTCATCATATGGGATGAAGCATCCATGGCCCCACGTGATGGTGTAAATGCTGTAGACACACTTTTCAGGGAACTAATGTCTGAAGACCCTAACGTCCCGTCAAACAAACCATTTGGGGGTGCCGTGTTTCTTTTTGGTGGAGACTTTCGCCAAATTCTCCCGGTTGTTCCACACGGAAGTAGAACTGAAATACTGTCTTCATGCATGAAGAATAGTAAATGTTGGTCAAATGTCCACGTGCTCAAGCTGGACCAAAACATGCGGGGCTAATGACAGCAACGTTCTGCAGGAACACCGACAATTCTCCGATTGGCTGTTAGACCTTGGAAATGGAAAACTTCAAGAGTCCGGATTTCCAGAAGGCATCTTTGAAGTTCCTCCTGAATGTATTGAAAACGGATGCATTGTCGACGCCATCTTTCCTAGAGTCATCAAACCTGGGGATAATAGTACTATAAACCGTGTAATCTTGACTCCCAAAAACCTCGAATCTCTTGAGCTAAATGAGATTGTCCTTGGACGAATTCAGTCTGAATTAAAATGCTACACAAGCGTAGATTCAATTCAGCAAGATAGTGCAAATGCTGAGGAAATTGCTAACTATCCAATAGAATTCTTGAACAGTTTAACTCCTGGAGGTATGCCACCACATACGCTTAACTTAAAAGTTAACGCAGTAGTCATGCTTCTACGAAACCTTGACTCTACGCGTGGTCTGTGCAACGGAACAAGATTAGTTGTCAAAAACATGATGTCAAAGGTTATTGACTGTGAAATTCTCACTGGTTCTGTTAAAGGCACGAGGGTATTTATTCCAAGAGTTATTCTTGCACCAAGTGACCCTAATCTTCCCTTTACTTTGAGACGCAAACAATTTCCATTGAGACTGGCTTTTGCAATGACAATCAACAAAAGTCAGGGACAGACTTTCGACTCACTGGGCATTTATTTGCCGTCTCCCGTTTTCTGTCACGGGCAACTCTATGTTGCATTTTCTAGAACAAAGTGTTTTAACTCTGTCAGGATAAAAATACTTCCAACGGACGAACAAGGCAATTTGAAGAAAGACAAAATAGTTTTCACCAAAAATGTAGTCTTCAGGGAGATTTTTAAACCATTAAAAAAAATAATCATTATCAAGTTTCTGAGAAATATTCGCCCTGTGCGTTAAAATAAACCCATTCAGGCCCCAGAGATTTGTGGTGTAGGATGTGTATCTTTATCTTCATAAAAAGGAATCAAAAGCAGTTTTCTTGATGAATATGATATATTTTTAATGCAGCAAACAAAAAAAAATAATGGAGATTTTTTATTTTGAAAAGCCCCACAAATGATTGGAATTTTAAAAAAATGACCAATAAGAGTTTTTAAAGTATCTTTGTATACGCTTTTGCTATTTTAGTGATATGAAATTTGTAATTGTGATAGAGTAAATAATAAATAAGAACAAGACCTGTGTTTTAAAAGCCAAGAATCTACAATACAATGAATCAACAATATCAACATACTTGCAATGTCATCAACTGACACGTGTTTGTCTTTTGTTAAAAAGATTATTGATAAAAATTCGTACTGATAAGTTCTTATTCCACTATGTTGCTGCGACATTTAAAGCATACATTGATACTTTTCATGTTAATTCCTTAAATAATGTGATTCTAAATTGGGGAAAAACTCTTACGTTGGAAATATATCACTAAATTGCAAAATTATTACAATTCCTTATGAAATATAACGTTTTAACAGACTGTTAAAGCAACGCAAGTATCTTCCCAAGTGTGCTTCGACATTACTAGGAGAAAAGGGTCAAACGAAGTTTTTTAACATGAATTTAAGTTAAAGACACCATTTGTGATGTATCTTTGAGGCATGATATGGTTATTGAAAAGACAGATTCCTCTGAAAAGAAAAAGTGCCTGTTACATATATAAATGTAATTTCAAAACGTGAAGTTACTTTTCTTACATTGGCACATCATTTACACAGTAAGATATGATTTGAAAGCTGAGAAATTCAGTTCATAAAAATATATGCCAACATTTTGTAATACTTACAATGTTTTCGACTAATCAACCATATTTTATGTATTTACATTTTAAAAACGAAGATTTGTGTGTGTGTGTGTTTGTTAAGAAGATGGTTGCTTTCTCGCTTTCCACTCTTAAGAAGCACAGTTTTGCCAAGGCTCTATTATCTAAATCTGTGAGAGAAAGATGAGACGCCAAAACGAAATACTCCTAAACTTCTATATTTCTATTGAATGTATCACCTCAAAATAAATGATGGTATTTTAGGATTTGAGATTAACAGAGCTTCTTGCTTTCAAGGTGTGAAGTCATTGGATTATTTTTAAAAATTTAAATTTTTTTCTAAAGCTATAGATAAAGGCAATGTACTATTAATAGTTTTAACAGAGTCACTCATATCACTAATAACTACATGGGAGAAAATGTAATATTAAGGGGTTAGCTTTGGCGTGGACCCTTTAAGAAATTTTGAACATATATTAATTTGTGAGAAGCGCATATTAATTAAAAAGTCATGGTTACTTGATGAGATTTTGTGTGTTTGTATTTTGAAGTCACGCTTTGTATTTAAGCATGTGTGTGTGCGCGCGCATGTGCACATGTCTAGGTTTATGTTTAAGGAAGCTTGATTTTATTTTTTTGTCGATAGCCCAATATTGATATTTAATGATAAAGAAGGTTGTTGTCTAGATATACCACTTTCGTGATGTGTTTCGTTCATCTCTAAATTTCTAATAGAAAAATGAGACCTACAAGACAAAATGCTGTGACAATTGTATTGCGATTACCCCGTAGCATAGCACGGGTATTATGCTCGTATATATATATATAAGTTACAGGCAAAGTGTGAATTTCCGGTAATTGGCTTACCCCAGCCATTTTTCAAGCCACTGATGTTGACTGTGGCGCTTTGGTCGTTGTTTGATGATGGCGATCGAAGCCTGTGAGTTATTATGTTAATGTAAGACAGCGTTTAGCCGATACGAGGTTCCACTGCGAAGTCAAAGAAAATATTGCCAAAATTCTTCTCACGACGTCAGTTCATATCATCCGGCTGAGATTCAACAGACGTTCTCCTATAACATTTCCCCTTGGATTGCTGTGTGACCATGTCGGAAGAGAATATACTGCTAGGACAGGAATCATGCCATGTTGACATGCAACGACGGTTCTACGATGAGTTATCTAAAGTAAGAACCAATGCTGCTAAAAACAGCGTTTTCTTTTTAAAAACCGAAACTGCTAATAAAAAATTTGTGGACGATGTGAAAATGGCTAAGACCACCATTAATCAAGAACCATGGACTATTGCCTGGCGAAACACTATGACGTCATGATGGTGGAAAATAAGAGTAAGTGATCTACCCTGTTAAAGAAGGCGCGAGTGCCAATCTGTTTTAGGTCGCGGACTTCCAGATATTTGACGTTATACTTCATGAAGCCCATTTGGCCATTGGTTATGGAAGACGGGACAGAATGTTGAAAGAACCTTCACACAAATACAATAACGCTATCCGTCATGATATTGAACTGTATATTAAACTTAGTGAACCTTGACAGAAAAAACAAAAAGGCGTCAAAAAAGGCATTGTGGTCAAGCCAATGGCTTTTTCTTATTTCAACTCTCATTGACAGGTAGATCTCATCGACTTTCAATCCCATCCTGATGGGGAATACAAGTTTATAATGGTGTATCAATATAATCCCACCAAGTTCGTGGTTCTCAGGGACCTGAAGACAAAGTGGGCACAAGAAGTAGCATACCAGCTCGTAGACATATTTTACGTTGCTGGGGCTCCAATGATTCTACAGTCCAATAACGCAGGGTATTTGCAAACAATTGGGTAAGCAGCCTAAAGGAATACTGGCCCACCTTGAAGATCGTTCATGGTTAGCCGCGCCACATGCAAAGCCATGGGAGCTTCGAAAGAGCTAACCAGGACATCGAAAATATGCTGTTTGCTTAGATGCAAGATGAAATAACTGGTCACTAGAGTTAGGAGTTACGGTTCTTCCAACTCAAGAAGAACAGAGTTTTTCATTCTGGGATTTAAAGATAACTATACGAAGCTCTATTTTGCTGTAACCCTAAATTAGGCCTCATAGCGTCGTCCCTACATGACGATGTTTTACATGATGTGGAATCAGGGCGTATATCATGTGCTTTATTTTGTATTACTTCCACTTTAAAATACGTACTTATCAATAAAGTCTTTTGTTGTGCTTTTTTTACACTTTGCCAAAACGAAATCCGGCATTCAATAGAATGCCTAGGCAAAGTATGTAAAAGTTTTACAAATTTTATACTTTCCCTGAAGCCATTAGGCATTCTATACATTGCCTAGGCATTATATAGAATGCCTGATTTCACTCATTGCCTGTAATATATGTTACGGTCAGATGTTGTGGTGTGGGGATGACTACGCATAAATGGGGTTGTGAACACTTATCCTCGTGGAACGGTGGGCGGGTGAACTCAATGTACGTGAAAGATGTAATGAATTGACAGGACCACGGTCAAAGGGAGACATGGTGAATGACCCAGGGTCCAGCCAAAACCGGTCGGACAAGACGGGGGTATAATAGGAGTCACATTGTGTGTCGCGGGGAGAGTGTTAAGTTGCCGAGTAGCAGGCAGGTGAAAGACGTACGATAGAGTGTGGAGTTTTTGTGAACGTGGTCCAATCCGGTCAAGCTGGGCCGAGGACTCTGGATGGTATTTCAATCAACTGTAAACTGCCAATTGTACTGTACCATAAATATGTTCAAAGCTTCTGGATGTCATTAAACTTATGTTGAAAGAAAACAACCCAGCGTTGCTAAGTCTTTTACCCGTCTACGTGGTAAATATCTGTGGCCAAGGGGGGACCTCAACCCCTAGACAACGACTCCGCCACAATATATATATATATATGGTTAGTGCAGGCAAACCGCCTACTAAATTTCGTGAAGATTTTACCATAAATAAAATAATTAAAAAATCATTTTTTTAAAACGACACGCTTTTATTTACATATAGAAAGTGCACTAAAAAGTATAAAATAAAACTTTTCAATCAGTGAACCTATCGACTGCAAATAAAAGCGTTGGCGCCCATCACAACTCATTTCTTTTTGCAACTACTCTTTTGCATATAGATAATTTTTTTCTAATTAATATGATAGTAGCATGTATATGATAGAAGTTGTGAAACTTATAATGTTTATTAATATTCATATAAATTTGTATTTATGTTTCGCAGTCTTGTACATGATAGCGAGTTCTGATAAGGGCCCCATGCTTTTATGTGCAGTCGATAGGTTCACGGATTGAAAATTTTTATTTTCTTCTTTTTAGTGGACTTTCTATTGTAAATAAAAGCGTGCCGTTTAAAAAAAAAGATTTTTTAAATATTTTATTTTCTTCTTTTCAGTATCAACATTTTTAAACCAATTTTTCGACCTTATCAATTCAATTTAATTCGTTAAACTTCATTGTCAATATCTTAAAAGTGATTAAAAAGAGATTATTAATTACAAATTTATGTAATAAAAAAAAAGTTTCCCCAACTGAAAATTGAACCCCGCACCTCCAGGTCAGCTCTATTACACCATCGCAAACAATTCGACCACCAATTTCTGACAAATTCTGACATCAACACATTGAAATTGCGTGTATCCCTCTAGTGGGAATTGTGGCGTGGTTCATTGGGTGAGTGATAATATAGACATAAACTAAAAACTAAAAATGCATTCATTTAATTACGGTACATTCGATCGATCTGAAATTTTGACACAATGCATTGTCATCCACGATCTATCTGTGGTAAAATTCTGAGATCTTTAGGAACACCAGAAGTGGCGTAATTTTACGTTACAAGATTTGACGGATACAACATACAACATACAAACAGTGTGACTTAAATAAAAGCGTGTAAAAAGTATGTTAAATGTGTACAGCACATGATGTAAACATTGTCGGTGTCTGCATGACAGACCCATAGTAAAGCCACGTGCAGACACAGGTCATGAACGCACACAGTGTTCACATGTTCACCGAACGCCGATTGGCTGGAGAGGACATGACTCCATTTTTTCATTGGTTCTTGCATCCCCGCCCTTGCCTTGAAAATTACTATGGCGAGAGGCATTGTGTGAGAAATAGAAATATAGAGATAAAATAAAAAATGCATTAATTTAATTATAGTACATCTGATCGATCTGAAATGTTTATACAATGCATTGTCATCCAAGATCTATCTTTGATCAAATTTTGAGATCTTTAGGACCATCAGAAGTGGTTTAATTTTACGTTACAAGATTTAACGGATACAAACAGTGTGACTTAAATAAAAGCGTGTAATAAAAGCGTGTAATAATAAGAAAGTTTATCATGGTGAAAGTTACTGTTTTGGGTTTTTTCTCTGTGCCCTCGTCGTTACCGCCCCTGCTACTACTTCTGTACCGATGTTTTCTATTTTGTACCCTTTCGAACTTTTACCCTTCCATCTAGCTCCTTAGTTATTTTTGTAAATCTATGGCTGTCTCTATTCCAATTTGCATTTCCGTGGTTTTGTTTTATTGTAGTATTGGGCCCCAGGGCGGTAGCCTCTGCCCCTGTGTATTGGCCTTACCCCTTTATACCCGTCTCCCATGGTAGCTCCCTTGATATTTCCGATATTTAGGTCAACGTGTGGGTTCTTTAGTAGGGCAGCTTTTGTCATTCCCGTAAAGTACGGTGATTTCACATGTATATACCCTACCCTATAAACCTTTCTCTCCCCATCAAACAATATACAAGTGACTGTCTCGTTTGTCACACACTCCTTATCAACTAGAGACTCCCTTACCCCCACGATTCCGCAACCCGTGTCCCGTACAACCTTAACCTTAACCCCATTAACTTCTCCCACCCCAGCAAAACCCCTAGATTGTCATCTTTTTGTTTGGTAGCCTGTTCCCCTCCATTGATAATTGTCTTCTCTTCGGCTTTCTTCCCTCCTACCTTGAACTCTCTGATTCCCTATGAGTGGTGCACTATCCCTTGTCAATTTCACACTTGGGTGTGCCGCCATGTATCCCTCACCCGTTTTAATAACCGATGTTAAATCCAGACTTCCCCTTTCTAATATGTGCTCAACAACCTCCCCGCTTACTGTCTGTAATAGCTTGTCCACTACCGTGAGCTCAAATAGTTTCTCGTAGGTTTTCTCGGTTTTTGAAAGCTCTATCCACTTGGTCAGGTAGTGTCTAATTCTGTTTGAGTAAGCTAATATGTCCTCTCCTTTTCTGGGTCTAACACCTGCTAACCTTTCTCGATATCCTTGGGCTGTTAGCCCAAAATGCCTGGATAAGGCGGTTTTCACCTCCTCATATGAGGCCTCTACTCCCTTTCCACTCCCCGCATAACACACCGGTAGTAGCGGTTGTGGCATCAATTTTCTAAGTTCATACCCCCAATGTTTCACTGGCCACTCCTTGTGTCTCGCTTCGTCCTCGAATCGTACCAAAAAAAATTCTAAGTTATCCCCTATCCCGTCAAACATTGGTAGTTTATTTCCCGAGCTCCCTGTGCTTTTTTGTTCTACCCTCGGGGTCTTTTCCTCACTCGCTTTCAATTCCATTATCCTAATGTGCTCCAACCTTTTACTCTCCTCCTCCCTTTTGAAAGCCCTTTCTTCTTTCCGTTTTTCTCTTTCCTCATCTTCCTCCCTCTTCTTTCTACTCTTTCCTCTTCTTCCTCCCTCTGTACGCCTCTATAACCCATTTCTTTGCCTCCTCCCCTTCAAATCCCAGCTCCCGGGCACTTTGTTTCAGTTTTCTACATTAGGCAATTCCATCTCGATGTTTCTATATTATGTTACTCTACGGTCACAATCTCAAATTCGTCTACCGTCTTCCTATCGTTTTGTATTAGGGACCCAATATAACAATTACTATCTCAATAATACAATTTGGGGATTCATCATATACAAATATATAATATATAATATATAAAACATACTAATTTAATATTAGAAATTAAGTTGTACTTGCCTGTACGATAGAAATTACCACACAAATAGTACCCATACATAAGAAAAACACATTACACCAGGGCAGTATCAATATCCATAGGCGAGAGAGTCACAAAGTCACCGCCTTCACTGTCACGTATTACTGATGTTGTAACCTCGAAGTTGTCCAGGCTGTAGTCAGCTTCTGTTATGCAACGTGTTACTGTCTAGGTTAGTGTTCGTTATTCCTCCGATGCTCTTCCGGGTGTAGTCTGTATGGCCTCCCTTTCTGCGTCTGTCTGCAATTCCACTGCTACGGCTGTCTACAACACCACTGCAACGGCTGTCTGTAACACCACTGCTACGGCTGTCTGTAACATCACTGCTACGGCTGTCTGTAACATCACTCAAACGGCTGTCTGTAACATCACTGCTACGCTGTCTTCAACACCCCTGGTCTCGTCGTTACGAGGTGTAAGCCCTACGCTCTCGTGATGATCTTGATATCGGGATGGCTAGTACGGCCAGTTCGTTGATGTGTTTTTCGTCGTTTCTCCTTTAGTGACGTGTCTTGATGCACTGCGTTGACTCTAACCGATGGCTCGGTTTTTCGACGGGGCCCCCACTGTGGCGGAGTCGTTGTCTAGGGGTTGAGGTCCCCCCTTGGCCACAGATATTTACCACGTAGACGGGTAAAAGACTCAGCAACGCTGGGTTGTTTTCTTTCAACGTAAGTTTAATGACATCAAGAATCTTTGAACATATATATGGTAAAGTACAATTTGCAGTTTACAGTTGATGGTCATACCATCCAGAGTCCTCGGCCCAGCTTGACCGGATTGGACCACGTTCACAAAAACTCCACACTCTATCGTACGTCTTTCACCTGCCTGCTACTCGGCAACTTAACACTCTCCTCCGCGACACACAATGTGACCCCTATTATACCCCCGTCTTGTCCGACCAGTTTTGACTGGACCCCTGGGTCATTCACCATGTCTCCCTTTGACCGTGGTCCTGTCAATTCATTACAACTTTCACGTACCTTGAGTTCACCCGCCCCCCGTTCCACGAGGACAAGTGTTCACAGCCCCATTTATGCGTAGTCATCCCCACACCACAACATCTGACCGTAACAGGAACCAGTAGTTGGTCAACGGTCAAAAAGGTTATTCTCAGCAAAGCGTTGTGGAACGCTAAGGGCATGACAAGAAACACAGTACATCATGGCCATCCACTGCACCAGTCTCGTTCACCAGCCGTCTCGACTTTGTCCTGCCATGGATCAAGATATTATCGGGAGAGAGAGTTAGATCGACGAACTGCGCAACTCTTTCTCACTTAAATCCAAGTCAACGCGCAAGTCAATTTTGTAATCCATCCCATCATGTCGGAAAGCTGGCTGGACTTCCAAGGGAGTAAACGACTGGCTCATGACCATGAAACTCCCACTGGCTGGAAAGAAACACCTCACCATCATCAGTGCCTACGCTCCAACCATGACCAATCCAGATGAAGTGAAGGCAAAGTTTTTCGAAGAACTTCACACTGTCATTGCCGACTTTCCAAAGGTGGACAAACTCATCTTGCTAGGTGACTTCAACGCAAGAGTTGGCAGGACAACGTTGCCTGGGAACGCATCCTTGGACATCATGTAGTGGGTCACTCCAACAGCAACGGTCTTTTTTTTACTCCAGACCTGCGCTGAACATGAACTGCTGATCACCAATACGATCTTCCGCCTCCCAACCCGTAACCGGACGTCATGGATGCAACCCTGCTCGAAGCACTGGCATCTTATTGACTACGCCATCGTGAGGAAGAGGGACAAACAGGATGTACGAGTGACCAAGTCCATGTGCGGCGCTGAATGCTGGACAGACTACCGCCTCATCATTCACCAAGCTCAACATCCGCATTCAGCCTAAACGACGCCCCCAAGGGAAGAAGGCCCCCAAACGGCTAAATGTTGCCAAATTAATGACTGCCAGCTGCAAGTAGTCCTTGGTGGATGTTCTGGAAGAGCGCTTGAAATCCACCTCTCCGGACAACCAGAACGTGGAGGCAGACTGGGCGTCACTCAGAGAGCTGATTTACACCACATCTACAGAGACCCTGGGTTACCAGCACAGGAATCATACGTACTGGTTCGATGAGAACTGCGAAGACATCGAGCAGTTATTGAGTGAGAAACACCACCTACACCAAGCTTACCTCAATAACCCCAAGTCCACGGCAAGGAGAGATGCACTCAACAACATACGCAGGACTGTATAGCAGAAGCTCAGTCAGATGCAGGATGATTGGCTCAGCAACAAAGCCGACGAGATCCAAGGCTATGCAGACAAGCGTGAATATAAAATCTTCTACAACGCCTTGAAAGAAGTGTATGGCCCCATGCCCTCAAGATCAAACCCCCTCCTCAGCGCAGTCTGCAACACTCTCATCACAGACAAAGAGAAGATCTTGAAGACGTGGGCCGAACATTTCGCAAACGTCCTAATTCGCCTTTCGACAACCAATGATGAAGCCATAAATCGTCTCCCCCAGGTGCCCACAAACAAAGCACTGGATGACCCCCAAACCTTGCTCGAGACCCAGAAAGCAATTTATCTTTTCACCAGTGGCAAAGCCCCTGGTTCTGACGCCATACCTGCTGATGCCTACACGGAGGGGGGAACAGCACTGACTGAAAGGCTCCACCAGATGTTTCTCTTCATGTGGCAGAAAGAGACGATCCGCAGGACTTCAAAGATGCCTTCATCATACATCTACATAAGCAAAAAGGAAGTAGACAGGCTTGTGACAACCACAGAGGCATATCCCTGCTTTCTATCGCAGGAAAGATCCTTGCCAGAATCCTGCTGAAACGCCTCACAGTCCACCTTGACCAAGGACTACTGCCTGAAAGTCAGAGTGGATTCCGAAAAGAACGAGGAACCATCGACATGGTGTTCGCTGCCAGGCAGCTGCAAGAGAAATGTCAGGAGCAGAACTTCGACCTGTTCTCCATCTATGTCGACCTGATCAAGGCTTTTGACACCGTTGGCAGAGAGGGTCTGTGGAAGATCATGGCCAAGTACGTTACCCAAGGAAATTAATCGTCTCGGTGCAACAATTCCACGAGGGCATGCAGGCTAGAGTCCAGGACAGTGGAGATTCTTCTGATCCTTTCCCAGTCACAAACGGGGTAAAGCAGGACTGCGCTGGCACCAACACTAGCCTCATGTTTTCCGCCATGCAGACAGAGACCTTCAGAGACGAGGCTGTTGGTGTCAACCTGAGGTACTGCACAGATGGCAAACTGTTCAACCTTCGGGGGCTCCAGGAAAACACCAATGTTATGACAGACATCATCAGAGACCTGCTGTTTGCTGATGAATGTGCCCTCAACGCTGTCTCAGAAGCCGACATGCAACGCAGCGTTAACCTGTTCTCCAGCGCCTGCACAAACTTTGCTCTGACGATAAACACTAAGAAGACCGAAGTCCTCCATCATCCCGCGCCTGGAAAGCCCTACGTTGAGCTCAACATCACTGTTAACGTCAGAGACTCAACACATTGCACCGGTTCACATACCTAGGAAGCATACTGTCTCAAAATGTCACCATCGATGACGAAGTGAACGTCAGAATTGCCAGAGCCAGCTCCACGTTTGGCAGGTTTTACCCAAATGTCTGGAACAGAAGAGGCATTACCATCCATACCAAGCTGAACGTTTACAGGGCTGTGGTGCTTCCCACACTACTGTATGCGTGTGAAACATGGAATGTGTATCAGCGCCATGCAATAAAGCTTAACCACTTTTATACAACAAGCCTCAGTAAGATCCTCGGCATAAAGTGGCAGGGTAAAATTCCATACACAGTGGTGCTGACCAAGGCAGGTCTCCCCAGTATCTTCACCCTCCTGATGCTGTCTCAGCTTCGCTGGTGTCATGTGTGAATCACGAGTTAGATGACGGAAAGGGTCACGTGAGTGAAAGCGCGGAAAGAAGGTTCGAGATTATCATTGTTGGAGAATTCTGGGTGTCATGGTGGATGTGTGTCTGAGTATTCCACGTTGTATAACCTCAAATTATATGTTATTTGCATAGTGTAGATATTAAAGTTGTTTTATTGAAACCAGTTCTTCAGAGGATTATTGTATGCAAGGTTATGTATTGAGAGAACGCCTACAAGATATATTAATAAGTAAAACATCACAAAAATGTTACATTTGTGTCAAAGTAAAAGTGATTAAGATTACCATTAGTCCTAAGTGAACACAGTACAAGAAGGAGGTATTCGTGGAAGTGACAATTATTTTGTGTATTCAACAGAGGGAAGTATTAATTGAAAGCAGAAATAGTGTGAGCCATCGTAATTTATGGATATTCAAGTTCGTAAGCAGCTGTGAATACACTTTTGTGGTTCAATGAAATATTTGATACAAGAATTTTTCAAGATGGCGGCTTGACTTCCCACATTGCAGCTAACGCACTGAATCTGGGTCACGCAGTCGACAGTAGGTACAAGCCTACTGTCTGTTACACACAGTGAACGTATATACGTCAGCAATTACAGGCTATTACTAATAATTCCAAGAAAGAACTATAAACAAACCTTGAACTTGAGAAGCTATGGACTATTAACAACTGTGTCAGTGTGAATTATAAATCAAGGAACGGAATTTGTATTCATTCATTGTTTGAAAAGTGTGATAATTGCTATTTAGAGTAATGGGGCGAACTGTCTAAAGTGTCTAAAAACTACCCTAAAGTTCGGAAATTGAACAATTTGACTAAGTGACTTATTTTATTCAAAACTTTGGACCATCGGATGTGTTTTGTCAATCTGAGGGAGCGTATATATAAAGTATACTTAAGATCCCAATATCCAGTGTGAGGATGCTTTTTTGCCTCATTTTGTCAAAATCAAATTTAATGGTTTAGATGTGTCACTTGTTTGGACTTAACATTTTGAAATCAAGATTTTTTAATTTGGATTATGTTTACCTTAATAAATAAATACTTAATTTCTTACTGAATTGCTTGACTCATATTATTCCATAAAACTAAACATGCATTACTACGAAAATTCACTGCCATAGCAGAAAAACTTGGCTTAAGTGGAAAAGAATTGAAAGAATTTTTGAAGAGAAAGTCAATGTAGCCAAAGAAGAAGAGAGGCAAAAACAAAAAGAAGCTAAAGAAGAATAGCGACAAAAACAAATAATTGAGAGAGAAGAAAGAACTGCAAGAAGTGAACTTGAACAACTTAAAAATGACAACTTAAAACTACAAATTGATTTAGAGAGTAGGGGCCACAGTCCTGGTAATGACACAAATAGAAAATCAGCACCGTAGGACACTATCAAAGTAAGAAATAATGATAGCAAGAAAGAAAAAATGGATGTTTATCTGGATTATTTAAATCCATAATGGCCATGAAAAGTTATGATGAAGAAGATTGGCCAGCTCAACTGATGACTCAACTAACTGGAGAGGCATTTGAAGCTTACAACAGTATAGCCAAAGAAGACAAAAAAATATATAAAAATGTCAAAAAGGCACTTTTATGTCATTTCAGAATGTCAAAAAATGATTATAGAAAAGAATTTCATGAAATGAGAATCAAGATGGGAAAAGATCCACAGATCATAGTACATGAAGCACAAGTTAAATTAACAAAATGGCTGGAACTGACAGCAATGGACATGGGCAAACCAAATGCCATACTTGACATGGTGTTAATTGACAAGTTCTTAGAAATGCATCACCAGCTCTATTCACATAAGAAAGTTCGTACTCAAGCAGAGCTAACAAATGCATTACGCACATTCAAAGACTTCCATCCTAACGTGGAAATGGATAAGAGACAAGATATCTTTGCAGCAATACAAATTAAAAACCAAGAAAAAAGACAAGGAATGAGAAACCAGAGTCTGCCAAACCAAGGCAACAGACAAACTACTTGCTTGTACTGTAACAAGCCAGGACATATGGCGAGGCAGTGTTACCACAATAAAGGACAACCAAATAGGGTGTCACCTAATGGCAGCCCTAAAAGAAAGAAAACAGAAGACAGATCAAGACAAGGTCATTTTGAAAGCAAATTTAGTAGATCATGGAGAGGCAGATATAATCATGACTCCAGATACAGAAATTATGATCAGCCATGGAGAAGGAATGACTACCAAAATGGGGATGATAAAGGAAAAATGAAACAAGAAGAATCAAAATCTAGTAATACTGTGGCCACTATGAACGGTCATGGAAAGCTGAAATTCTACCCAGTTTACATCAATAATAGATAATGTATGTGTCTTCGTGATTCAGGATACACGACGATAGTGGTCCTTAATAGGATGGTGGAAGAAAAAGAATATGATGGGCAAAAAGACACACTAATAATGGCTGATGGCACAAAGAGAGAGTGTCCAACTGCTACTCTTACCATCAACTCACCCTGGTTTCAAGGTGAAGTTCGAATCAGAGTTTTGAAAGATGCCATTTGTGATCTCATCATAGGCAATATTGACAGTGTGGTTGACAATTCTGATGAAGAATTCAAGGCTTGGTGTGACAACAGCTATCAATTATGTTCTACTGTAAAAACAAGAGCCACCACAAAAATAAAAGAGAACATAGACATTGAAGTTAATGAGAAACTTGAAATAGGAAGCCAACTGATATCAAAACAAGAATTCAAACAACTACAAGAAGAAGATAACACAATCATGGAAATAAAAATGAAAGTCATCAAAGAAAATGAAACATGTCACAACAAAAATTAAAAGCTAGATAAAGGCATATTGATAAACATTGCACAAGCAGGTACGCACAAAAGAGTGGTTCTTCCTAAAAAGTTACAGGAAACCATTATTAAAATGACACATGACAGTCCTTTAGGTGGACACATGGGCGCCAAGAAAACAATTGCTACAATAGCAGAAAACTTTTACTGGCCTAAAATGGCTAGGCAGATAAAAGAATACATTAACAGATGTACAGTGTGTCTACGAAATAATCCTAAAGATGGAAAGCACATGGCGCCAATACAATCATCTGACAAGGCAAACTTTTTATTCGAGAAAATTGCATAGACCTAATAGGACCATTCAAAAAGATGTAAAAGAAGAAACATATGTATGCTCTAACCATAGTGTACATAGCCACCAGATGGGGTGAAGCTATTCCACTGAAGCGAATAGATGCAGAAAGTATATGCAATGAATTACTCAATGTTTTCAGCAGATATGGTTTTCTTCAAACCCTTCTCTCAGACAATGGCAGTCAATTCAAGGGACAGATGACAAAAGCTATTATGAAAATGTTAAATATTACACAAGTGAACAGCACAATTTACCATCCACAATCAAATGGAGTGATTGAAAGGCTAAACAAAACCATCAAGATTATGCTATTAAAGGTTACAATAGACCATGAAGACAAATGGCATGAATATTTACCTTTCGTACTATTTGCATACAACAGCAGCAAGCATTAAAGCACAGGTTTTAGTCCTTTTGAGTTAATGTTTGGTCAAAACCCTGCAAGTCCTTTGAGAAATTTTAAGGAAAGGCTTTTAAGCAAACAAGATGCCATACAGGACATATATCAGCTGATGTCAGAAAATAGAGATAAAACACTCTACAGTATTGAAACAGCAAAACAAAGACTAATCAAGCAAAGTATAAGACATAGAGAAATAAAAAATAAACACAGACAATTAAGAACATTTGAACCACAACAACAAGTCTTAGTATTGTTACCAAACGCAGAGAATGAAATCACATTGGGAAGGTCCATACAACATTGAAGAAAAACTTAGTGATGTCACATTTAGTGTCAATATAAAAGGACATGTGAAAAAATTACACATTGATAAACTAAGAGCATATGGTGACAATAAAGAAGAAAAACAAACCGTAAATATCATCAGCAAAGAAAATGATGAAAATGATAGAACAATGAAAAAGAACAGCCCTGACAGGGAAAGAATATCATCTGAAATACCAGATAATATGAAACACAGAGTGATGAAAATTTTCCAAAAATACAATGGTGTCATAAAAAATGAAACAGGAAACACAAAAACTGTGACTCATAAGACACAACTATTAGAACATGTACCTTTCAAGACCAAACTATACCCTATTCCACTGGCATATAGAGACACAGTAAAACAAGAAATTGATTACCTACTCAAAGAAAACAAAATACGAAAAGCAGTTGAAGCTAACTATACCTCACCAACTGTCATAGTAAAAAAGAAGAATGGAAAGATTCGACTATGCTGTGATTACAGACAATTGAATAATATTACAAAATTGGACCATGAACCTATTGGAGACCGAACAGACATTATAGACAGAATTGGTAATTCCAGAATATTTATTACATTTGACTTAAACAGAGGTTTTTGCAGATAAACATTGATCCTGTTTCTGTCAATTATACTGCATTCATAGCAATGGATGAAGTATATGAATGGTTAGTGATGCCATTTGGATTAGTAAACAGTACAGCCACTTTTAGCAGATTTATGAAAGTGATGTTACAAGGCATTCCAAATGTGGTACATTATGTAGACGACATATGTATCCACACTAAAGATTGGGAAACACATATCCATACACTTGAAGCTGTACTGGATGAACTCAAGAAACATAATGTGACAATCTCACCAGAAAAGATCAACATTGGAAAGAAATATATTGATTTTTTGGGATACAGAATAGAAGGTGGTGCAGTCACTCCTACTGCAGAGAATGAAAACAAGATCGTTAACCTGTCAGTCCCAAAATCTAAGAAACAAGTGCAAGCCCTTCTGGGACTATGTAACTTTTACAGACCATTTCATTGAAACGTATGCAGAAATTGTTCACCCACTAACAGAAGTTACAAAAAACACAGATATTCGAAAATTTCAGTTTTCAGGAGATTGCCTCAACGCATTGGAGAACATTCAGGAAGCATTTAGGAAGAAACCCATCTTGGTTACACCTCAATGGGACAAACCTTTCATTGTTTCTATTGATGCATCGTCCATTGCATTAGGAGCGTGATTCATGCAAGAACATGATGGCATCCTTCATCCTATACAGTATCTGAGCAGAAATTTAACCAAAACAGAGTGTAACTACAGCACCATAGAGAGAGAATGTTTAGCCATAGTGTGGGCTCTACAAAAACTTCAAAAATACCTTCTAGGTAGAACATTCACTCTTCTAACAGACCACAAACCACTTGTGGCATTCAACAAGAAGAAAATCAGCAACGCAAAAGTAAACAGATGGGCTATGCTATTAGCCGGCTACAAATTTGACATTGAAACTTGTTAAGGGAAATGACAATCTCGTTGCACACATATTAAGTAGAATGACAATAAATAAAGAAATTCTGTGAATTCCTAAGTGATAAAACCAGAGACTCTATTAATATTAGTATTTTTATTCGCTGAACAATAAACAAGGAGCAGTGTTTTTTATTCCACTGGATATATATTTAATTTTAGTTTTAAGAATATTGATTGTTTAAAGAATTTTACTTACACAAAAATTACAGATGTGTTTAAAATTTCAGTTTCATTTTTTTCAGTACAGGTAGATTTTTGCAGTCCTACAGTTGTTTTCTCTTGATCCTTATGTCTAGAAGTTGTGTGTAAGGCAATTAATGTCCATTGATGATGAATATTTCAATTTTGATTATACATGTAGATTAATTTGATTTTATTAAGACCAAAAATGTTGTATTTCATAAATATTTTTTTTGAGGATGGGGGTGAATGTAACGTGTGAATCACGAGTTAGAAAACGGAAAGGGTCACGTGAGTGAAAGCGTGGGAAGAAGGTTCGAGATTATCAGTGTTGGAGAATTCTGGGTGTCATGCTGGATGTGTGTCTGAGTATTCCACGTTGTATAACCTCAAATTATATGTTATTTGCATAGTGTAGATATTAAAGTTGTTTTATTGAAACCAGTTCTTCAGAGGATTATTGTATGCAAGGTTATGTATTGAGAGAACGCCTACAAGATATATTAATAATTAGAACATCACAAAAATGTTTCAGCTGGGCAGGGCACGTGGTCCGAATGCCAGACCAGAGACTGCCAAAGAGACTTTTCTATGGCGAGCTCCAGCATGGCCAGCGGTCCCACGGTGGGCAAAAGAAACGCTTCAAAGACACACTGAAAGCCTCTCTGAAAGCGTTTGCCATTAACCCAGACACGTGGGAACGTGCTGCAATGGACCGATCCACCTGGCGTTCTTCCATCCACAAAGGTGCCAAGTCATGCGAGGAAAACCGGATCACCGCCGCAGAAAAGAAGAGGCAAGCCCGAAAAGCCCGTGCTGTCAACCCTCCCGGAGATGCCCCACTCGTCCCTTGTCCCTTTTGTTCCCGAACCTTCCATGCAAGGATCAGCCTCATCAGCATCTGCGCACGCACAAACAGAGCCAGTCCCAGCAACCCTCGGATGACTAGAGTGGTCCTCGTCGAATCGACGGACGAACACACACACAGTTAGATCTAATGGTATAATTATTTATTAATATGCAGATATATTATAAAAAGACATTACACTTTAAAAATTAACATATGGGATAGTGGCACCCCTACCTAAGTTATAAAAAATGTGTTTTTGAATTAAGATAGAGAGTACGGAAATGTTGTTAACTATGGTGATATAATACAACTGATTTGAAAATAATTTATAAAATAAGCCCGCGTGGCGCGCAATGCAACGTCAATTTTACTCACTATCCTGTTATGTCCGATATTCTAACACCGTAGCATTTGAAAATATTGCAATTTGATAATTGTCGAGAATTCACGTCTAATCTGTTTTTGTGAATTTAAATTTTGGGAAACAAAAATTATTTGACATTAGTGTTTTACTGAAATTATTTTATTTTTGGATGCATAACTCCAGGTGAAATTCTTGCAACAAAATTATCAAATTTATTTCTCGGGATTTTTATAAATGAAAACAAAAACAGTTATAGTGCTATTCCCTTTTGACTTTGATTAAATTAAGAGATGATAGCGTATAATTCTGTAAAATATTTTAATTAAAACAACCATTTTTTTCTTATTTGAATCTTTTTTTCTATTCTCAGTATCAGTTTTAAAAAATTCCCTTTCCTGTTCCAATTTTTTTAACAAAAGTGTTGAAATATTAGCGTTTTAAAGTCCAATCAAATACACAAAACAGCATGTATATTTAAATCATTTATTTTAACTCGTGGTTTCTGCTTGATTGCTTTCTTGATGCCTTGAATGCCGAGAAAACTTTGGATCGATTTTAACCCACTTCCTCTTATGCCAGCGAGCTGAAATTTTGTAAGCAGACGTGCCAATGATAAAAATGATCTATCAAAATTTCAGATCGATCGAAGGTACTGTAATTAAATTAATGCGTTTTTATAGTATCTCCAAATATCTCCATGTAGCATGTTAATTTTTGTTCTAGAGTGTCGCGTAGCGTATTATTTTGAACAATCTTTCTAATTTCTTTCCTGTCGCCCTGTGCGATACTTTTTAAAAATACATTCCCGATCTGTAAATGTAAATGCTATTAATTGCTAATCTGTCTCGAGGTGCGCAATATGTTAAACATGTTTTCATAACCCTTTCACCGTGATCAAATCGAGCTTAAATTAAGCAGGCAGGCTGTAGAAGTTTGTTTTTCATTATAAATACTTTATATATTTGAGACATAACTAAAATTTTGTATTTTTTTATTGTCGTGCGATGTGTATTATAATGAACATTATTTTAGTTATGTCTCGTATATAAAAGAATTTATAGTAAAAACCAGGTTTTTTACGTTTTTTATAATTATAGTATTATTTAGCATTTAGCTCAAAATGATATGGACTTTCTACACAATCACACTGATGAGATTAGGTATTAGTGTTTTAAAGTAAATTATATTTTTCAAATAATATAGTTTATTTATAGGACATATTTTTGGGTTACGTTTGGAAAAGAATTTGAAAGTAAAAACGGAGAACATCTAGTAAACTTACATTTTTTCCCATGAAATCAAAGATATTTTCCCATTGGAATTCCTTTTTAAACATTGCATATAAATCCATTCTATTTCTTTTCAAACAAAGATATTGGGTCATTATTGAATTTCCATCGTCACTGCACACCTTTCTCTTTTCAAAGAAACAAATAAAAATAAAATATAACAAAACATTCATTTATTTATTTGAAAAGCACTTTGTTTTTAATGTATAAAAAGTTTTACATTATTTTTAAAAAAAGTTATACCAATAAATTTGATTTAATTTTTATATTTGAAAGAAAGTATAATTTTTTTTCAGAATGCATTACTTTTAAGGACAATTTTTAAATTACTTACATCCTTAATTACTTTCCTTAGACTTTCACATCCAAAAAGTAGTTTTAAGAGTACGTTCTTTTCAGTAGGGTCTTCTATTTTCATGCATTTTGTAAGTACTTTTTAAATACAGAGGGTAGAATTTATTATTATCAAAAGAAACAGAAATAGTGTTGAGATTGTGTATAAAAAAGTTCATTTATTTTTGTTTTTGTCTATTTGATTTGTTTTATGTGATATAATCATCATTACTTCTCATTCAAATACAAAATCATTTCAGACTTGATTAATTGTTAAGTATGATTATAAACTTAGGCTATGTGTGATTGAGTGTATATATATATATATATATATATATATTATATATATATATATTATAATATATTATATATATAATATATATATATATATAATTATACGATGGTAAATCGGTATACGTCATTAATCCGTTCGAGAAACTTGGAAGTATATCAAACTGGACATAGACCTAACACATTTTTCCTTAAGGCATAGAGGAAAAATGATTAATCAGTTTGCATTGGGAAAAAATCATATTGTTATTTACATATTATACATTTATTGACTTGGTTGTATACAATAATTTAAACACTACATAATACTAAAATACTTTAATAAATGGACGTTTTTTCCTGTTTTTCTGTTATCCAGATCAAAAGCTATTTTTCAATATACTCTAATATCCCGATCTTTGTTTTGTAACTGATTGACCCCTTTCGCAACATTTGACCATCTGCTTTTCAAAATCATAGAAATTGTCAATGGGGATAAGACATTTGTGACTAGGGGAGGGGAGTGTTAAAGAACTGTGACGTCACATCAAAGAGGCGGAAATTTAAAAAATAGTTCCACTTTAATTTTTGATTGCTTACAATTTATTTAATGACGTTTTAAATGGCTTCACGCTTATTATTATATTACTAGTGCATCACCTCTCAAAAATGATGGAAGTTTTCAAAATAAATATACATCAGATTAAATAATAACGTAATACAGAACTTTTATTTATGCTATTTATTTTTATTTGATTCATTTATTATCACATAGAACAATTTTATGCGGAACGTTCGAAAAGTGTTATTTTTGGTGCATTAATTTATGCGCTTCTTTCTAAAATTAGTAGCACTATAAAAAAAATCGATTGCAGCGTCACTTATTAACAGCATTACATCCATACAGACAACGGGAATTATGTATATTGATATCACACTAAATACACACTTAAATGACAATAAAGTGATTTGAAACATGATAATTTTCAAATAGGAAACACGGCTTTTTATGGGGGGGGGGTGCGGTGTAAAACTTTTGTGACGTCATATTTGAGAGGGGGTCTAACTTTTTGTGACGATGTTTGGCGAGGGGGGAGGGGGGATTCGGTGAAAATTGCGTGACGTTATTTATGGATGGCCTCATACAAGTTCTAGCAAAGGGATAGCATTCCAAACAAAAGTCTTATACCACGCAAAATGTATCGCGTCCAAACAGGACGTATACTAAGTTGGATTTATGAAAAAGCAGACGTATACCGAGGTTCCACCGTATGTATATTGTGAAGATCTTATGCAAATGTTGTCTATCAGTCTCACTAGTTCCCATTGAATCATCAAAAAATACGTCTATAATTCTAATGATTCATCAATTTATTAAATCATCACTTCTGCTGCTACACTCGTTCTCAAACATTCAGTGGCTCTACGGCTATCACTGTCTCTGTCCCGTCGACCCCGGTAGATGGGGTGAGTATCCCTCTGTCTCCGACTGTCATTCTGTCTTGTCGAGAATAAAGTCCCCTTTAAATAGCTCCCAAAACTATCTCGG
Source organism: Ampullaceana balthica (assembly GCA_944989445.1). Classification (NCBI taxonomy): domain Eukaryota; kingdom Metazoa; phylum Mollusca; class Gastropoda; family Lymnaeidae; genus Ampullaceana; species Ampullaceana balthica. The sequence continues at coordinate 108,844 of CALYLW010000837.1, forward strand.
TGTAATTATATCCCATCTTGCGGACAGTAGCTATCAAACGGCCATGTCTTTCAGTAACAGTTTCAGGTCCCAATAATCTAGTCTTTCGATCTGCACCCTGTTTCGAATTTGTACCACACTAAAAGTGTCACATCCAGTACCATTCACTTATCGTTGAATCTCTAGCCCCGTACCTCTACGCTCCATAATCTATATATTTTGTAACGAACATTCGTACACCTTGACTCTCTCTCCCTCTGTCTCTCCGTCCACTCATCCTTTCCAACTGTCCTTCTCCCCTCCGAATGACCAATCCCAAAATCGTCGCTCTTTTTTATTGCTCCCCAATGTCCGACATAAATTGTAAAGCCGACATAGATTCTTTCATCTATAAAACTGGCGCGGAGTCAAACATGTAATTGAAAACGTTCTCTGTAACATTCCTGGCCACTTTCATCTACGCAATCCTATGGACACGACGTGTTCCACCTCCGATGGTCTGTCCTTCGATCGTAGCATCTGTTTTCTCTACACTCCCACATAGCACCCACTCACAATTACCCCGCCCCAGGTACTCCACAACATATATATATATATATATATATATAAATATATATATATATATATATTCATTATAAGAAATGTGTGGATGTGATTAAAAAGTGAGATTTTTTAAAAACTAATATTTGAGGGTGAGCTTAAACAAATGTGTGATGAAAGTTTGAGAAACCCATAACACTTAAAAGCTTACCATACCTTAAAATATTTAAAATCATTGATAACAAGTCAGGTTTTCTATTATTAAGATACCTTATTAAAATCTTTATATTTATGTAATTGTGTTACTATTCCAAAAAAAGTAGGGTATTTTAAAAAAAATTGTTATTCAATGCTTTCATAAAAAATCAGTTATGATCATTTTTTTTTAAAAAAGAGGAATTTTATTTATTTATATTCAAATCACATTTTTTGTGTTTATTTTTTGCACAAAAAGATTCTGAATTTTATTTTTACTATAACTATATCATGATTACAGCAAAAGCACTTTTCTCATTGACGTTAAGTCCTTTAACTTAACCATGCATCTTTAAAATATATGTTTGAGCTATTTCGTAAACGTTAAAGAAATAAAAATGAACATGATTACTTACATTATTTCTTATGAAAAACTGGAATTCTGCAATTTAATTTAGTGGACGGTGGCAAATGACCGATGAAACTTAAAAAATTCCAAGTTAACTTTTAAAAACGTAAAAATTTAAAATTATTGTCATATATATCATATTGTAGAGCTCCTTCGTACTGCTTGATCTCTTCACCTCGCATACTTAAAGCAATGGCGTCTTCAATTCTAACAAGTCTTCTCCTTTATTACGCATAAGTTCTTTTTACTATACTCGCTTTCTCTACGGCTCTATCTCTCTGACTGTCGTTTTCCCCTGTGGTGGGTGAGTCTCTCGTTGTCCGTCATCTTAACCCTGGGGTGGTTTATTCTGTCCTGGTCTGTGGTGGGTGACTCTGTCCAGGTCTGTCCGTCTGTCTCCTAACGTCCTCTCCTTATATTGCTGGCCAAAGATATGTGGTTGAAATTCGAGAATGCCCCCTTGGTGTGAGTAATAAAATTGTCAGTCTTTCCTTTGCTAACACATGTTCAGTGATTAGCACTTATGTTTCTCCAGTAGTTCTTATGTTCCCCCGCCCCATGGTACTAAAAATTTGGCTTCCTGTTTCAACAATGGCGTCATTGTTCTACACCCCTACCTTACTACCCGACGTTCCATGGCTGAGTGTGAAGCTGAATCTTTTCGTTTCCGGTCGTTGTTCTAAGAGCACAGCCTACCGTCAGCTCCCATCTCATAAATTTCAACCAAGGTTCTCAATTATTTCAACCCAGGTCCTTCCCAAAATATTAGAACGAATTTTAATGTAATTGCAACAAATTTGTGCAGAAACTTTCATTCATTTTGACATAAGACTTAGGATGATTATGATGGTTTTAACAAGAACATTTTAATACATATATATATTTCTGCTTCCATTTGAAATTTCTAAGACAGTGATACATTTTAAAACTCATAAACAACGTTTGAAAATCTCATTTATAATCTATAGCAAAACTAATCATACTCACATTTTACATCTACATCTATATCTAAAGATAGAACTTCTTCCTGTAAGAATTTTTTAGAAGATTAATGAAAATGAATAATTTATTATTTGTTAAAATTTTTTACTGACAAATGTTTTACTGTTAAATATAATTTGAATTTAATATTAATATAAGTAAAGATACAGTTTGGTATTTTAATAAAATGATTATGTAAATTATATAAGAAAAACTCCCACTATAGACCGCCGGCCCAATCGGTGCAAGATCTGAAGCTCAAAAGATCTGGGTTTTTTTCAATCTGCATCATGATAGATATTTGTCTTGTAGGGATGGTAATGATTATTTTTTTGTTCGATTAATCTTTAAAAATTAATCGATTAATATCTCGATTAATCGATTAATTAACGATTAATTTTAACACATATATAGATACAATTGAAAACCTGAAGTGAAATAACAAAAACAGGTAATTGACTTTTTTTATTTTAAAGAGTTATTTGTCGCCATGTTTGTTTACGTTTTTACTTCTAAATAAATTTATTATGATACGTGGAAAAAGTTTGTAGTTAAAAAATGATTATTAATTATTAATTATTTGCTACTAAATTGAAAAAAAAGTGGAACTATTTTTAAAAAAAATTTAATCGAATTTTTATCGATTAAAATAATTTTAATCGATTAAACTTTTTAAGGATTAATCGAGAATTTAATCGTTAATTTCCACAGGCCTAATTTTTTGTCATCATTTATCAAGATCAAAAGAAATCTACAGGAAATAAATTCTTAAATTTTAACACAAATAGATTTTCTGCCACTGGCTCCCATGTAAAGGATGTAGGAAGTAAATTGCCTATTGTATTTTAATATGTGCCGTGAACATCTAATGCAGGGGTCGGGAAACTTTTTGTCTGAGAGAGCTATAAACACCACATATTTTGAAAAGTAATTCTGTGAGAGTCATACATTATTTTTAAAACTAAAAATTCAATTAAATGTGTGCATTTTGTGTAATTTCAACACTAAAAGTATATAATTATGTCTCTGAATTCTTTTTAATAACATTGTATGCTGTTTTTTTAAATATGTAATTAATATGTAGATCAAAGGGGTCTGAATAACAATTTTTTTTTATAATCGAACATTTGTCTGAGAGCCAGATCCAGCCCTCAATAGAGCCACATCTGGCTCGCGAGTCATGGTTCCGCGACCCCTGATCTAATGTATCAAGTTTGTTGAAGATTCATCTATTTACCCAGTAGCTAACGAAAGAATTATGTCAAGAGAATCAAAGATATGTTAGGCCCCTGTACCAAATAAAGTGGTAGCTTAACAACTTTTTGTACCAGAAACATTTGCGAGAGCGTACTCAAAAACTTCCCAAACTGTTATGGCTATGGGATGTTTAAAATTCTATTTATATAATTTAAATAAGAAAAATAAATTAAATTAAGAATTCAACGGCTCAAACGGTGTAAGATGTAAATTTCCGAAGACTGTGATTTCAATCTTGATCATGATTGATATATTGCTTTCTCATTTTTGTAAAGATCGTGTTAAATCAATGGGGAAAAGTTCTTAAACGCTTAAGGAAAAGAGATTAGGGGCCCTCGGCTCCAGAGGACTAGAAAATCTGAGTTTAATGCCCTACAGTATTTTAATATGAGCCATCTAGTTTTTTATAGACCAAATTTGATCAAGATCAATCCACTTACATAGTATCCAAAGTTTAAACAAATTATTTGGAAAAACTACATTTGGTCATCTGCTCACTAATGAGCGGTCATTTAAAATAAAAATCTTGCCCGTTACCATCGTGGTATTGTACCCAACAAATTCCCAGAGTTTCATGCTTCTTCCCAGAGGTGTCACTAGGGCTGTTGTCACCCAGTGCGGTAGCTCATGGGGTCACCACTCAAGACGTACCCAAAAGTCCTTCACCGGGAATATCGATGACGTCTCTTCTGATGGTTCATCCTGGTGCGATCCGCACTCCCCGCTCCCATCTAATGAAGCCTCTGCTTCTACCTACATGGGAAGTTGGCGAATTAGTGAAGAGTGAGACAGTGAGTTAAAGCTTTTCCTATATATTAATATAGATCATGTAGATTTAATTTTAATACTTCTATTAAGTTATTTGTACTGATATAAGCATTAGCCGAACATTTTACTTGTGAATTAGTCTATTAATAAAGTTTCGATCTCACAATAAATGTGTTTGTGAATCTTGTATTGTATAGATTTTGTATGGGTTATCAGATTCATGTGCGCAAAATGTGTATATTGAGTATCTATTCATTAGTCTGGTTGCCCATGTTGAAACGTACTTATATAGCTAATAAAACAAAACGGAAAGACGATATTGATCCTTCAGCCCCATCATTGTAAATCATGTTGAGGTTTGTGCTGCTTAATTTAAAACTGCAAGTTTTAAGCAATTAGCCTGCAAATATAAAGCCCATTATATAAAACGGAAGTCGGAGAGTTAGTGAGTAATGGCTAAGGATTATATTGCATAGAGAATTTTAAAAATCCTTTTATAAAAATAATTTAAAATTACCCATATATATGGCCTCCGTCCGTCCTCAAGGGACGACGGCATTGACTCCTGCTCCTCTTCCCCACTTTCCCTTTCTCCTGGCTTTGCTCTCTTTACTCATACTCATAGCTGTGTGTGGCTTCTGCTACTTGAATGCCCTCACGCACTTTTGACCGCCATAGGGTGCGCTCCTCAGCTATGGTCTCCACATTTTATGGTCGATCCATGCCAGTGACATGTCTTTCTTGCAGACGTCCTTTTAGCACAGGCAGGGGCAACCTATTTTCCTAATACCAGTTTCCAGTTCGACATAAAGCAGGGCTTTTCGGAATTTGCTCCGAGCTCATTTTGTGGACATGGCCCAAGCAGCCCAGGCTTCTCTCACTCAGGATTGAGTGCATACTCAGCTTATGTCTCCTCATGACTACCTCCAAAGTAGTGATTTTTTTCATGCCACTTGAGGTGTAGGATCCTACGCAAGCAACGTAATTAGAAGCTGTTAATCTGCTTTATTTGCTTGGCGTAGGTCGTCCAGCACTCGCTGTCATAAAGGAGTGTGCTGAGCACGCAGGCCTGTTACACAGTGATTTTCAGTGAGCTGCGCATTGTTCCACACTCTTTCATTTAGCCTTGCTATTAACAATGCGGCTTTTCTGATACTGGTTTCTATTTCAATTTCCATGGACAGTGTGCTTGTGATGTTACAGCCAAGGTAGGTGAAATCCTCGACAACATCCAAGGTGTTTTCCTCAATGGAGATTGCTGGGAAGCAGTGTGTGCCTTGACTCAAAATATTTGTCTTTTTAGGCTTATCGTTAAGCCGAATTCCTTGCATGCCTCTGAGAACTTATTGACCAGCTGTTGGAGTCTTAACTCTGTATGTGAGGTACGAGCTGCGTCATCCACGAATAGCAACTCTCGGATTAATACAGTTTACACTTTGCTCTTCGCACAGAGCAGGCTGATGTTTTAGTGGCTTTACGCCCTCAGAACAGTAAAAAGAAAAGCATTTCGCAGTAACACCAAGAAGAAGATACCAAAGAGTGTTGGTGCAAGTACGCACCTTGTTTGACTCCGCTAAAAACTGGGAAGGATTCTGAGGTTGCAACATCGAAGAGCACTGTGCTGTGCATATTGGTGTGAAAAGACGCAATAATGTTGAGAATCCGCGACGGGCATCCTATATTTCCCAGTATACGGAACAGATTCTTGCTGCTGACCAGGTCAAATGACTTTGTTAAGTCTATGACGCCAATGAAGAGGGTTTTTTGTTGCTCCCGACATTTCTCTTGCAGCTGACGGAGTGAGAAAATCATGTCCATGGTTGACTGGTCAGCCCGAAAACCGTATTGCCATCCGGGCAGACATTTTGTACCAGGATTTGCAGTCATGCAAGGTCCACTCTGGCAAAGGCCTTTTCCACAATACATAGTAGGGATATTCCTCGATAATTGTTGCATCCACTGCGATCACATTTGTATTTGTACAGCGTGACTATTTTGGCATCTCGCATATCCTGTGGGATGTGGCCTTGATCCTAGCAATCACATATGAGCTCGTGCAGAGACTTCAGTAATGCTGGCTTGCCGTACTTAAGGACTTCAGCAGGAATGCTTTAGTCACCTGGAGTCTTCCCATTACTCAGATGATCAACGGCCATGTTTAGCTCCTCTATTGACATTGGAGCATCAAGCTGATCTATCACTGGTAGATCTGGGATTCTCTCTAGAGCAGAGTCATATACTACATTCTGTGTTGCATAGAGTTCGAGGTAGTGCTCAGTCCAGTGCTGCATCTGCTTGTCTAGTTCTGTGAGCATCTCGCCTGTCTTTGGCTTGAGTGGAGCCACCTTTGATATTAAGGGTCCAGTGGCCTCTTTTATGCATTCATACATTTTTTACATCTCCCAAATCAGCAGCAGATTAGATGCTTTTACAGAACTCCACCCAATATGTGTTGGCGCAAATACGTGCATTCTTCTGGGCTGTGTTTCTGGCATTTCTGAGGTATTGCAGTGTGCCAGGTCCTGTGGCAGCTTTGTAGGCCAATAGGGCTTTTCTCTTTGTCTCCGTCACGGGCTTAATTGTAACCCAGTGGGCCTCAAACCAATCTGCATTTTTTGTTTCCTTTCTCCCGAGAACGGCACGAGATGTGTTGTATATGGTGTCCCAAAGATGGACCCATGTTGCACCAATTTGTTCTGTCGCAGCCACTATAGCATCAAGAGGATTTGGGGTGACTTTCTGCTTGGTATTGACCTTAATAGTTGTCTCAAGCTTGATTTTTAAGCTATTTCCTGATCTCGGAACAGTTTTTATGACACAGTTTCTTTGGTATTTATTTAATTATTCTTGCGACCAGGGAGTTGTCTGTGTCACAGACGGCACTGTGGTAACTGCGTGTTTGGAGCACACTGGCCAAGTCAGAGCACCTGGTGAGAACGAGATCAAGCAGGTGCCAGTGCTTGGAGCGGGTTTGTCTCAATGACACTTTGTGGATATATTCTTGCATTTGAAGAATGTATAAGTTACACACAAATTGTGACTACTGCATAGATCGAGCAGTCACTGGCCGTTGTCATTCATTTTACCAATGCCGTGTGAACCAATGGTGGTAGACAGGCTATGTGATCCGCATCTACTCTGGCGTCAAAGTCACGGAGGAGGTATAGACTCTCAAATGTGGGGAAATTTGCTACTGCGGAGTCCAGAGCCTCATAGAGATTGTCTTTTAATTCTGCCCCAGAGCAGAGATTTGGTCATACAGGCTGAGCATATGAGGTGGTCACGATGATGTTGATAGTTTAATGCCAAGTATCCCCGCGGTATTTTTAATATGAGCCATCTAGTTTTTATAGACCGAAATTGATAAAGATCAATCCACTTACAAAGTATCCAAAGTTTAAATAAATTATTTGGAAAAACTACATTTGGTTATCTGGTCACTAATGAGCGATCATTTAAAAAAAAGAACTTGCCCGTTACCATCGCGGTGTTGTACTCAACGAATTCCCAGAGTTTCATGCTTCTACCCAGAAGTGTCACAAGGGTTGTTGTCATCCAGTGCGGTAGCTAATGGGGTAACCACTCAAGACTTACCCATGGTTCCACCACCGAGTATCTCGATGTCCTCTCTTCTGATGGTTCATCCCGGTGCGATCCGCACTCCCCGCACCCATCTAATGAAGCCTCTGCTTCTACCTACATGGGAAGTTGGCGAATTAGTGAAGAGTGAGACAGTGAGTTAAAGCTTTTCCTATATATTAATATAGATCATGTAGATTTAATTTTAATACTTCTATTAAGTTATTTGTACTGATATAAGCATTAGCCGAACATTTTACTTGTGAATTAGTCTATTAATAAAGTTTCGATCTCACAATAAATGTGTTTGTGAATCTTGTATTGTATAGATTTTGTATGGGTTATCAGATTCATGTGCGCAAAATGTGTATATTGAGTATCTATTCATTAGTCTGGTTGCCCATGTTGAAACGTACTTATATAGCTAATAAAAAAAAACGAAAAGACGATATTGATCCTTCAGCCCCATCATTGTAAATCATGTTGAGGTTTGTGCTGCTTAATTTAAAACTGCACATTTTAAGCAATTAGCCTGCAAATATAAAGCCCATTATATAAAACGGAAGTCGGAGAGCTAGTGAGTAGAGACTAAGGACATGGGCGTTGCTAGGAAATTTTCCAGAGGGAAGCAAAAAAACAACACATTTTTAAATTTAACTGACAATGCCATACAGGTGAAATTTTCAATTAAATTCAAGTTAAGTATTACATAAGGGCCGAAAAAAGCCTTAGAAAATAATAAGACTTACAAATTAGCGCTGTAATAGCTAAAGTACAACATATATTAATGCATTTAATAAATTAAAAACGTAAGTTCTCACGAGATAATTAATTTTTGCTATGAAATAATATACGTGTAGAAACTGCAGGATTACCAAAGATAGATATCAGATTTTTGTTTATGGGCTCAAAATACAGCAACACGAAAAGTAGAGCGATCGCGGTATTCCGAAATGCCGTTATTAGAAGATTTTGGGCGGTCTGCAGCATCTGACTTATCATTCACATTGATGTCAACAGTACACGTTCAATAGCCAGACACAACTGAAGCAACTGTTTCTAATTTGATTGTCGCTGACACTTATTCATTTCCTAAATTGGATAATATAACTCACGCCTGTTTGAGCAGCTTTGTGAGGAGATGGACGCAGAGCACAGATGCCTCCTTTTGTACACAGAAATAAGATGGTTGTACATAGGAAAATCGCTAAACAGAGTATTTGAATTACGAGAGCCATTGCAAAGATTTCTCTCAGAAAAGAAGTCACCGCTGGCAGCACATTTCAGTGACAAGGTATGGGACGCAAAACTTGCTTACCTGTGTGACATATTCAGCCAGCTCAATGAACTCAATCTGTCTCTTCAGGGGAAAATGACAACTGTTTTCAAGTTGGCTGACAAAGTAGCTGCATTTAAAGCCAAATTGGAGTTGTGGGAACGGCGAGTGAACAAAGGAATTTTTGATATGTTTCAAACATTAGCTAGGATTCTAGGCGAGACTGAGCCTGAACACTCTTTGTCACAGTTGGTGCATGATCACCTGTCTCAGCTTTTCAAAGAGTTTGAGCGCTACTTCCCAACCACAAAAGACCCAAGAACTGGTAGGGAATGGATTCGTGACCCATTTGTCAACAAACCAGGCGAATCTAGCATGACTGTGCAAGAGGAAGTTGCACTGCTCGAGATTTCAAATGACGGTGGCCTTAAAACTACGTTCGAGAAAACAACTCTTCCAGTCTTCTGGATTAAAGTCGTGGCGGAATATCCTGAGATTGCCACCAAAGCAATTAAATCCCTATTGCCATTTCCGACATCCTATCTGTGTGAAGCGGGGTTTTCTGCAGTGACAGCAACGAAGACAAAACAACGGAATAAAATGGACATAAGCAGCACACTTCGGGTGTCATTGTCTCCCATTACACCCAGATGGAACCGTCTCGTTGCAGAGAAACAAGCTCAGGGTTCTCATTGATTTAACATTCTAGTAAATTAAAATAAAAATAATGTTTAATTCATTTTTTGTGTAACTGTATTTTATTTTGAATGCATGTTTAAGTACAATTAAATTAAAACTATAAAATCAAAACATTCTTAAATACCTGTATAAACAATCAACGCAGCTGCAAACACATCCCCCACCGACCCATACCCCCCAGGTTAGTGGGCCGCGGTAAAATTATCCAACTTTTAGTGGTCCACTGCGTTAAAAAGGCTAGGGACCACTGATATAAGGTATGTCTGGACACACAAACTTTCAAAAGAGTTCAAATTACAGCTGATTCGTGATTGTTGGACCCTGATAAAAAATATGATTTTAGAGCTGACAGTTAGGGAAACAGAGATTTAGTATGTAGATATACATGGTTATCAGACTATTCACCGTGGCTTGTATACTAGCAAATGATAAATGGTGCGTTTGCAAATATTGCGTTTTGTTTCCAAAAAACCTAATTCGAGAAGTTCAGTGGGCATTTCATCAAACCATGCACAACATATAAAGATTTCAACGAAAATGCAAGTAGTCACATGCAAAGCACGTGAAACAAAGGCTCTCATGAAGATGCAAGCTATTTTGTTGCATTATTGGAAGCCAAAGCAGTTTCTATAGATGATCATTTTGGACTCATCATTTAGAAGACAAATTCAAGAAAATTGCAACAAACTGGGTCCCATCATTTCTACCATCCTATTTTGAGGCATACACGATTTAGCACTTCGTGGAAAATAATCAAATTCTTTTAATTTTATGACCTGTTAGAGTTTCGTGTTGAATCTGGAGATGAAGTTCTAGATAATCATTTGTCAATTGGTTCTTGTAGTGCTAAGTATACAGAGCCGGCCCTAGAGTACGCGGGGCCCCAGGCACAAAACAGCAGACGAGGAGTGAGACCCATGCAAAAAGTTGCAATTCTATATATATTAAAAGAACGGGGAGAAATAAAGTACTCAAAATTTTAGTCTATAACAGCACTGACACATCAATAATTACAGTTTTGTTCATTTTATTGAAGATACTAACAATAAAAAATGATGTTAATACTGTAATTAAATTTTTTTATTTTGGTATGCTTATTGGGAGTTTATATATACATGTGCGAAACTTAACATTATAAACTTTATACAATAGCGTTTGTTTGATTGTATCTTCTACTTCTACCTTGTTTTACAACGCTCAAGCAAATTTTGCGAGCTTGGGCCGCTGAAAAATCTGTAATAAGTTCATTATTGGCATTATCCTTAGAAAAAATCTCACCTGACAAAATAGCTAAGTTACTGAGCCTATTTTGCATCAATTGCTTAGCTAAGGGAGGGGGGGACAAAATTCGAAAGTCCCCCGGCCCCCACTTGAGGGGGACCCCAAATTAGTGTCCAAATTGTTTTACATTAAATATTACGCTACCGCCATGTATGTGGAGCCCCCAAAGAGGTTAACCCCCCCGGGCCCCAAAAACCAACTAATTCCTAGCTACGCCACTGTATTGCATCATTGTTGACCGCAAATAGGTTTCAATAATTTTTTTAAATTCGAAAAGCTTCTTGCTCCGAAAGTCACTGAGACAGGAATAGTTACAAGTATTCAAAGTGCAATTTGTGTGCTAGGAAAGTCACTATATCTGGATCGTTTTTGGTGACTGCAGGAATTATAGAACTCAATGATTGCAGCTCTTCAGCAAGCATGAAATCACCATGATCCTTATTTTTGCAGGCTGTGAGTTTTTTCTCAAGATTCATACTGCATATGACACTTGTTGTTGTAGCTGTTGTTGTTGTAATTGATGCAATTTATTTTAAATAATTCCAAACGAGTAATGAGGCATTCGTAGTATTTCAGCGGGAATGTCCATCGACATGATTGCCTTATCAACAATCTGGTTAAATAAATATGTGCGAAAGTTTTCTTATGCATCTATAAATCCTTCATCTTCTCCTTCATATGTATATTGTTTGTTTCTTTCTTTTTCGCACAATCGTCTCTTTGAAAATGGGCTCAACGTCTAAGTCAGTGGTAATTTCTTTTGAAATTGCTATTGGTGTTTTAAAACCGCAATTTCTGTAAGGTATCAACCATTTGCAAATATTCATATACTATTGCCACTTTGATTTCTCATGATCATACAGTCTAAAACTGGCACTTTTCCAGTCACAAATCCCGACAGTGCAGACAGTGTTGCCAAAATGTTGGCAAAAGAAACAAAACATTTTGTATTTAAATGCCGAATGTTTAAGCCATTTTCGGTTTACAACTTCTCCATTTTCAATATGTCTTTTTTAAGCGTGTTATTAAACAGCCCCGTAAAAACAAAGTTTTTGACTATAAATCCCTTATATGTGAGACATAATTAAAAGTATTGATTATGTTCAAACGTGAAAAACATTTACAGACTGACACCGAGTTATATCCCCTGGCTTTAAAACCGGGGGAAGGGACGGGAGAGGATGTGGACATCGACGGGTGGCGTCAAATCAACTGGCAATTGAAAGAAAAACAATAACAAACCCTGAAGTTGAATTAAATATGTTATATTGAGATAAACTAAAAATTCATTAATTTAATAACTGTACGTTCGATCATTCTGAAATTTTAAAACGATGCATTGGTAGGTGACACTAGTCTATGTGTAAAATTTCAGCTCGATGGCATCACGGAAAGTAGGTCATTTTTTACTTTTGTTTTTCCGCCCGCCCGCCAGCCCGACGACAAATGACAGACCGAGAGAGACGGCGGTAAAGTTAATATAAGGGATTTAATTAAACCACCCTGTAAAAACTAAGTTTTTGACTTTAAATCCCTTATTTATGAGACAGAACTTATAGTATGAATTTTGTTCCAACGCGACAAACATTTACAGCCTAAAACTGAGTAAACACCTGGTGTTAAACACGAGATGTGGTCATCAATGGGTGGCGTGAAGTCAAGTGACCCGTAAAAGATAAACAATAGCGACCGCTACATATAGTTTTATATAGATAAACTAAAATGCATTAATTTCATTATGGTACATTCGATCGATCTGAAATTTTGATAGGATGCATTGTTAGGTGACACGAGTCTATGTGCTAAATTTCAACTTCATAGCATCACGGAAAGTGTGTCATTTTTTTACATTTTTTTTCCGCCAGTCCGCCTGCCCGACAACGAACGACAGAAAGAGAAATAGAGAGACAGAGAGTGAGAGACAGACAGAGAGAGACGGCGATGAAGCTAATATAAAAGATTTAAAAAGTAGTAAAATTTTTAGTCAAAGCGTGGGGCCGTTAAAAGCGCGAGACCCTAGGCGGTTACCTCGTTCGACTTGCCCTAAGGCCGGCCCTGTAAGTATATCTCGGCAACTACGCAAATCATTATAATCTGAATTTGTGGGTATCTCATGCGTGAAGACATTGTTCGTGAAGCAAATAATTCAGTTGCATTTTCTATACTTGCCGACGAGACAAATAACATTTCAGGCAATCAGCAGATGTCACTTGGTGTTAGCTTTGTCAAAGAACAAAATAGGAAAATGATGGTCAAAGAAGAATTTCTGGGATATATTCCAATTGTCTATAGAACAGCTGAAGGTTTAGCCAACACCAGCATTACAAATTCATTAGAATTTTGATTAGATATGACTATGACAAAGCTTGTTGGTCAAGGATGCGATGGATGTTCTAAAATGGCAGGTAAAGAATGAGGAGTCCAAGCAATAATTCGAAAAAATACCCAAAAGCTGCATTTGTACATTGCAGTTCACAAAAACTAAATCTTTTCGTGATCGATTTAAATAATGTGTATGGTGTACGAAACACAATAGGTACAATTAAGTCAATTATGGTGATTTTCCGAGAAAGTAATCAGTGATGAAGCCTAATTCCAAATGTTCTTTTGCTATGTGAAAATATATTGACACATACATATAAAGGCGTGCGGATTGTTGCTGAAAATGTGACAGAAATTGTTAAACAACTGGCTTATTTATAACAATCAGTAATGTAATCAGTTATACAAAGTACTTTCAGATATAATTCTATTTTTATGTTTGATATATGTACACCGTCTTCAATGTAATAATCTTTCAGGAAATTTACTTCAGTTTTATTGTTATAACCTTATGACATTTTTCTAAAATGTAGGCGAGGGCGGAAATGCCCCCTTGCCCCCCCCCCAGACGACGCCCATGGCTAAGGATTTTATTACATAGTGAATTTTAAAAATCAATTGATAAAAATAATTTAAAATTATTTATATATATGGCATACGTCTTTTAATTCTGCTTTAGAGCAGAGAGTTGGTGCATACAGGCTGATCATATGAACTAGTCGCAATGATGTTGATAGTTTAATGCAGAGTAACCTCTCGGTACCATGTGCCGCCAGTTCAAATGATGACATTAGTGAGTTTTTTATGACAAAACCAACGCCGTGCTGCCTTTGTCTGTGTGATGGTAGTCCTTGCCAAATAAAAGTGTAGTTGGCCTCGATTATTTTCCCTTTGTCAGCCAAGCAATGTCGATGCCAAATCGAGAAAGTTCCCAGTCGATGACCGCTGAATTCCTCATATAATGTGTATTTAAAGGGTCAGGGTTAATACCAGGGCACAGTGTTCTGAAATTCCAGCCTGCTAAACGAAGTGCTGGAAACTTCTTTCTTATTCTTTTAACTGGTGCTTGGTTTTTGGCTCACTTGTTGAGTTGATCACTCTGATCCGTATATACCCAAATGGGGCAGGTGAGCCATGGCGGAACATCACCTTACTAGCTGGGGGTTGCTCAGCTTAAGGCGGGCGCTAGATGTTCAGTGAGACTAGACGATCTCTCTCACTGTCTTGAACGACCCATGGCGACTAGCTCTACGCCAGTTGAGTCTTGGCTTATAAACGGTAACTGCTGTTGCACTTGTTGTGCCTACGCTTTGCAGTGAAGCTGGAGTGACCTCTCCAGGTTTGGGTAGAGGAGGTAGAAAAAAAGGAGGCCACGATAGCCTAGGCATTGCTTTGAAGCAGACCAGCTGTTGCACAGGAAGCAAGCCCTCTCTCTCCACTCAAATGGTGATTCCAGGGGAACAGCTTAGCCGATACAGCAAGGTGCAATCTGCATCGCAGTAGTTGCCAGAGATATAGCGCATACGCAATAAAACTGCGTAAGGGACTCGGTCTCCTGATTTTCTGTTAGGGTGTACCCCATTAGTCTCTCCGTTAACAAGTGTGGCCGCGAGACAGGGGAGGTTTGGGATTGGAGTTTCCCTCTCCTAGATGAGCTACCAAAGTTTTACGAGCCCCATCTGCCCTGAAGATGCTGGTTTTAAGGCGCCAGCAACCGCCTTCAACCCTTCTCCTGTTAGTTGAAACATCATCCCCCAGACTTGAGTTTCAAGTCATACGAGAAGGCCTGGATTTGGACTTGGGTTAGCAGAGGCTATTTTAGGCGCAAGCCATAGGGATATTTCGAGAGGAGTGGGTGCTTATTTCCCAGTCGCACCCCCGCCATTATGGACTATTTTTTTCAATATTAAAATTACTTTTTAAGGTGATAATAAACTTTCTTTGATCATGAAAGTCTAACAGATTAAAATGAGCACAAAAATTGTCTTAATTTTTTTTTCAAATAAATTATTCTATAACGGGTATAAAAACAAAAACATTCACACACAAGCAAATATTAATCATTAACTTCTACTATTTTTACAGGGACTTGGTTTCACTTGGGCCATTGCTTTCGTCCTAAAATTAACTTACCTAATTACAGGATTAGGTTTTATTAAACTTTGAAAAAGAACACGTCAAAATAATGAAATTATCAATATTATACCCATAGGTAAATTTTTTTACCCCGTCCCCTGCTTCATGTGATGAATTTAATTAAATTTATTTAAATAATCCAAATACCACCTAAATTAGAAGACAGCTTTTTACAGAATGTTCAAAACTAAATATAAATATTTTAAATGTTTTGTAGTTTCAAAAGTATTATAATAAACAATTGACAATTTGCCCACCTCAAACAGTTAAATGGGTGCTAGAAGGCGCATAGCTAAAAAATGAATTCTTTTAAAAATTCTGCGGCAAACAAACCTATTAAAAAAAAGGCTCCAGTTCGTTCAATATGGCAATATTACATTTTGCCTTTCTCAGACTCTACTTTTTACAATCTTGAAATTTAAGGCTCTCGTGCTGAAGGGATAAATACACATAATTTACTTTAAAAATCATTGGGACATAACGGACGATTTTGTCAACTTTAGACACGGTCCATCGTTTGGTTTAACACTGTAGTTTTCTACATTTACACATTCGTAAAATTACAAGTTAAGAAATGCAATAATGAACATATTTTCAAACTTTGATTTCCATATTAACAATCAATATTTCTCCGACTGTTAAACTTATATTATGCGTAATTAATAGGTTATTTTTTTATTTAATCAAGGTATGAATGTTTTAATTTGAAAGCATTGTTTTTTACAAACATGTGTTGCCATTTTTACGTAAAGTACAGTGAGCTCAGTGGCTAGCTGGTGTACTGCACTAAATGAGGTCTAAAATTATTATTTTTATTATTACTAGATACGATCCATAGGCCGCATGCTTTGCTCATAGATAGTGCAAAGATCGGTCACAAACAGCAGCACGAAGAAATGAAAACAACGCAAATGAACGACCGGAAAGGGGGGGGGGTTTGAGAGGGAATCGTCGAACCATTCTTCGTCTCGAGACACTGCGCACTGTGGTTGTCCTCGCACCCATAATTTACTACCATCGCTTGCCTACCATTTAATGCGGTTGGTCGACCCTAGCAAGGGTCATTTGTCATGCTTATTTGCAAACGTCTTTTACTTGTCCTGATATATATATATATATATATATATATGTATATATATATATACATATATACTAGAAAAATACCCGCACTTTGTAGCGGGAGTGTGCTGACCCTTTATCCAAGTATTAGCTGCTTTTTATTAAAATTTTTATTTGCCAAGTTAAATTTCAGA
Organism: Ampullaceana balthica; assembly: GCA_944989445.1. NCBI lineage: Eukaryota > Metazoa > Mollusca > Gastropoda > Lymnaeidae > Ampullaceana > Ampullaceana balthica. Next base: position 125,519 of record CALYLW010000837.1, read on the forward strand.
TTCATCTATTTAGTTAAAATCTTATGAGAAACAGAGATATGCCATTTTACCGCGTGAGTTGTTTTCACTTAATGCAGTGCCTTTTAACATAACCTTACTATTTAAAAGATATGATTTATTAAATAATGATTCTTGCCGACCATAATAACTAAATTTACAATTTCATTCCCACTTGTACAAAATAAACATAACTTATAGGTTTTCCGAAAGAGCTCTACCACCCTCGTAACTCAAAAATTTAATATATAATTACGAAACTGCATCGTATCACAATTGTAAATTATATAATATTTGTAACCACGTCTATGAGATAAAGAACATGTGGCACTATCCCTTTAAAAGGCAAAAGCTAAGTGACTCATAGCGCAAATAAACAAAATTATAAATGTACTTTCTAAAATACTTTAAAAAAAAACCGGTCGTATTAAAATGATATAAAAAATGTGCACATCATATTTAGACAATATAGAAAGCTGACCGCATAAAATAAAGTCTTGTTATAAAGTAAATGTACTGGAGCAAAATAACTCCTCCTTTTGACGTATTCATAATCGTTGTAACAGGGAAATAATATTTAACATTTTTTATGTCTCTATATTTCACGATTTATATATACGGTTTATAAGCAATGTGTATAATTTCAAAAAGGTATCTTTTTTATTTGTTCCCTATTTCGGATAAGGCATCATATTTTGTAAATTATATTCAATGCACACACACACACACACACCAGATTTTATATCTGAAAAATAAAATACAAATGAATAATTAAATATTTTAAAAAATCTTTTTTTTAAAAAAAGGACACGATTTTAACATAATCACTACTTTTAGTTATGTCTCATATATAAGGGATATATAGTCAAAAACTTTGTTTTTACAGCTATTTTTTAAAACTTATAATAAAAACTCTTTACAATTCACGTCTGACGCCCCATTTTTATTTTATACCAAACACCTCATAAGCGCCCGGCCAACGTTTTATACCACGATGACGTATTCACGTGGTGAACTCATGGTTGTCAACAAAGCAGACGGGTACCGATGCTTATATAAAGATAAACTAAAAATGCAATAATTTAAATACGGTATATTCGATAGATCTGAAATTTTGATACAATGCATTGTGATCCACGATCTATCTGTGGTAAAATGTTTAGATCTCTAGGACCATCATAAGTTGTTTAATTTTTCGTTTCAAGATTTGAAGGAGGGATGGATGGGTGGAAGGATACAACATACAAACAGTGTGACTTAAATAAAAGCGTGTAATAAAATGATTAAAAGGCAATTTTAGATATGACCTATGCTATTCTGAATACAAAGGAATGAACATAAAAACATATTCAATTCGCAATTCATATTAATTAAGCGTTTTCAGGATCACTTCATTAAATTTAGTCAATTTTTGTTAATACGTTCGGTAGCGAAAGTTTATAATGTGTAGTGTATATAAAGCTTAATTAAACTGTTTTAAAGTGTAAGTTTATTTGACGTAGGCCATCACTTTCAACATAAAATAAACTCGCTACATTTATGGCTTTAATTAAATGTCGAGTTATGAATTAAATTTTTAAAAATCCCAATTTTATTCATTGCATGTAAAATATTAATACAATGCATCGTGAAAATAATTGCAATTAAATAATTTAAACGCATATGTAATATATACAGCTCAGTTGATATTTTTATGTTTGTTTGTTTGTATCCATTAATAAAAAAAATGATTTTTAAAAACCACGTTTTTACAAGCGGACTAAAAAGAAGAAAATAATTTAAAACTTGTAAGTTCAAGTACTTTCATTTAATATGACTAAAAACGTGGGGCGGGCGCTTATGAGGTTTAACATATGCAGCTCACTCATACTCTCACTTATAGATCTCTCTTTTGCCTTCTAAATTAGAAATCTTTAATTTTTATACCAAACACCCGCCCCACGTTTTTAGTCATATTAAATCAAAGTACTTGAACTTACAAGTTTTAAATTATTTCTTCTTTTTAGTCCGCTTGTAAAAACGTGGTTTTTAAAAATCATTTTTTTTTACCTTTATTTATTTTATTCTTTTTAGTCCAATAATAAAAACTTGGTTTTTAACAATATTTTTTTACCTCTATTTATTTTACTAAACACCTCACAAGCGCCCGCCCAACGTTTTAAAAACATTGTGATGTGGTCACGGGGGGAACTCACGGATGTCAACAAAAGCCGACGGTACAGATGCTTATATATAGACTATAGATAAACTAAAAAGTTCAATAATTTAATAACCGTACATTCGATCGATCTGAAATTTTAATACAAATCTTTGTCATCCAAGATCTATCTGTGGTAAAATTTTCAGATCTCTAGGTCCATCAAAAGTGGTTCAATTTTACTTTGGCAGATTTGAAAAAATCTTGGACAAACCAACAAACAATGCCACACCAACGGAAGCGAGTTAATAAAAACGTGGTAATAAAACAAACCCGTAAAAACAAAGTTTTTGACTATAAATCCCTTATATATGATTCATAACTAACAGTATTGATTATTTTCAAACGCGACATGCATTTACAGACTGAATCTGCCTTAACTCAACTTTGCTTCATAACCCTAGGGGGGAGGGGGGACCAAGCTCAGCATGACACGTAAAATGTAAACAAAAGCACGCCGGTACTTCGATGGGTCGCCTCAACGCGTCAACTCAAACTTTCACGTGGAAAAAAAACAACAAACTGTGAGTTCGAATTACATACGTTATATAAGGATAAACTAAAAATGCATTAATTTAATTACGGTACGTTCGATCGATCTGATTTGTTTTTCCGCCTGCCCAAGACAGAGATGACGACAGACAGAGAGAGACGGCGGTGAAGTTAATATAAGGGATTTAAAAAACAAACCCGTAAAAACAAAGTTTTTGACTATAAATCCCTTATATATGAGACAGAACTAAAAGTATTATGTTCCAACGCTACAAAAATTTACAGACGGACACCGAGTGATGTCACTTGTCTTTAATAACGGGGGGGGGGACTTGAGGGGGTGTCAGCACGACGGTCGGCGTCAACTCAAACTCTCACGTGGAAGTGGAAGAAAAAAACAATAACAAACCATGAATTTGAATTACATACGTCATATAAGGATAAACTAAAAATGCATTAGTTTAATTACGGTACGATCGATCGATCGGAAATTTTTACACGATGCATTGTTAGGTGAGACGGGCCCGTGTGCCAAATTTCAGCTCGATCGGATCACGGTAAGTGGGTCATTTTTTACTTTTGTTTTTCCGCCCGCCCAAGACAGAGACGGCCGCGAAGTTAATATAAGGGATTTAAATTAATCAACCCTTAAAAACAAAGTTTTTGACTATAAATCCCTTATATATGAGGCCTAACTAAAAGTATTGTTTATGTTCAACATAATACGCACCACGCAACAGAACGTGACAGACCCCCCTCCCCCGGAGATATTGACGGCTGGAGTGAAACCAGTGAGCCGTGGAGGTCAACTCTAGCAGACGACTAAACATGCTATATATAGAGATAAAATAAAAATGCATTAATTTAATAACTGTACATTCGATCCATTTGAAATTTTGATACGATGCATTGTTAACTGACATGAGTCTATGTGCAAAATTTCAGCTCGATAGCATCACGGAAAGTGTGTCATTTTTAATTTTGTTTTTCTGCACGCCCAAGACAGAGACGGCGGTGAAGTTAATATAAGGGATTTAAAAAGGCCACTGCTTTGTTGACATTTTTCCAAAAGATCTCTGCCACTGTCGTCACTAAAAAAGCTTTTTTATATTTACGACACTGCATCGTAACACAATTGTAATTAATACAATACTTGCAACAGCGTCTATAAAATAAAGATAATAAACATAAATAAAGAAATTAGGCTATATTCCTAATTTTAAAAACAACAAACACAAGAAATCAATTTTATGTTAAAAACGCATGTGAAACCATGGCAATAATTGATTTTAAAGATGGCCTATGTTAATCCATCATCAAAGGAATGAACATAACATATTCAATTCGCAATACAAAATAATTAAGCGTTTTCAGGATCACTTTATTTAGTTCAATCTACTTATGTTAATAGGTCCGGTAGCCTAAGTTTAAATAGTATAAGTGTATAGGTTATGTAAAAAACAATAGCTTATGTAAAAGACAAACAAAATATAAATGTTAAATTAATATGACACAGCTAAATTTAAGATGCGTACACGAAAATGTGTGCACAGTAATCTGGCGATAAAAGATTTTAGAACGCATACCGCTAAAAATGAAGCCTTGAAAAAAAATACTGACACAATTATTACATAAATAGGTTTTTATTTAATGTAGGGTTATGGAACAGAAAATAATTAAAACAAATTCGCAATTAAATTTAAACGTGTAAACAATTAAATCTAATTCATCGTGTGGCCGTTGTAATTAAATATGTTTACGTGTCTATCAAATATATAGAAAGTAACAGTATAGAAAATGACAATTCTTTGTACTACACGGCTCAGATTATGAAGCGTACACGCATATGTTCGCACCGTGATTAGACATTATAATATCTTTTGAATGTGCACCGCTGAAAATAAAGTATTGGGGGGATAAAACGTCACCAAAAGTAACTCGCTTTGAACGGCATTTGAACGTCCGCGTAAATTTGTTCAATACAAAAATGAGGTTAAATTTTTTATTCTTTGTCTCTGCATTTTCTGATTATTTAATTTCCGGCATTCGGGCAAAAGGGACAATTACAAAAACTAACTTAAAACCACCTTCAGGGTAAAAGGAACCGTCCTGCCAAATTTGGTCCCCGTCCGTCATTTGGTTTTTCCGTGGCTGTCTAACAGAAAGTCGAAAAAGTGAAACATACAAACATACAAACATACAAAAATACAAACACCAACTGAGCTTTAAATATTATATATATATATATATATATATATATATATATATATATATATATATATATATATATAAATATATATATATATATTTGGGCTGTGGAAATTAACGATTAATTTCTCGATTAATCGTTAAAATTTTTTAACGATTAAAATAATTTTTAACAATTAATCTACCCACCACTTATAAATGTACTGGAAGTCAAAAAGTAAAATATTTCGGCCGATAAATATTAACTAATTTCCGGACGATTACACGAACATTTGTTTTTAAACTATTTACTGAGGTGAATGTTCAAAATGTTGATAAATGTTATTGTGTCCATTGAGAAAAATCGTTTGCCTACCATGCAATGTTCCCTATAAGTCTAAGCTTCATTGGTCCATGTGCAAAGTTTAAAAAAAACAACTCGTGTGCAAAGTTTCAAAACGTCCATTTTTGAGCAATATTTTTAAAAATTTGCTGCGTGGTGATTCTAAACTCCTGCGTGGCGTCGGTCAAATATCTGCGCAGCCGCGCTGCTTAAAGGGAACATTGCTACCATGGTTCTAACACTTCGCTTACATATCACCTGCAAACCAAACATCCACTACAGTATCAGAAACTTCAGCTGAGACAATCTAAAGCTATGTGAACAATTTTTCAGCTCGGCTGGTTATATTGTCGATAAGACCCGCTCATCACTTGAACCAAATAATGTTAATACACTTGTCTGTTTGTTGTCGGTTAAAAGATGTCATATAATTCGCGAATTGGTTTGACCTCGGGCTTTGGCCGTAACATATATAAAAATCAAAGTATGTCTGTGTGTGTTATGTTTGTGTATGTCCTTTATAGCTGACTACACCATTCAGCCGATCGTCATGAAATTTTTGGAGACTGTAGAGTACCCACCTGGGATGGTAACTGGCAACTTTTTTTTCTAAATTTAACACTCATGGGACACCGGGGCCCATAATGTCATTTTTCGCTTATATGAGCTATATAAAAATTAGTTTAAGCGCTAGCTACTGTGTAAATTGTTGGATCTTAACCAAACTTTGTATATAACAACTTGATAGCCAATATTAAAATAATATATGTACTGAACTCCCAATATTCATTCCTTTGGGGCTTGGGGCCCAAAAATTCCAATTTCTTAAACGTTTAAGATTGTATTCACCATTCAGTTATTAACAATCTTTACAAATGATGACACATGCATCCATTATTATACAAATTGAAATGAACAGGTGTTTTGAACTTTATATCTTGCACTGAATCTTGCCCTAGAGCCCTTAATGTCTTTTTTGCTTATATAAGTTATATAAAAATTAGTTTATGCGATAGCTACTAACTAAATGAATGGATCTTAACCAAAATTTGAATACACAAACTTGGTAGCCATATTAAAATACTTTAGGGCACAGAACTTCAAATGTCCATCCCTTCGGGGCCGGGGGCCCCAAATGTCGTTTTTTTTCTTATATTAGCTGTAAAAAATGAGTAATAGCGTAAAATACTGAGAAAATTAATTATCTTGACCGATTTAAGTATATAAAAAACTCAAGGGTCTATATTTTATTACTATAGGGAACTGAACATCTAATTTTCATTCCCTTGGGGCAGGGGCCCAAACTGTCTTTTTTAGTAAATGTTTTTTTATATTTTATCGTCCATTAAATTTTTTTACAATATTGAGAAATATAAATAAATGTATGTAATTTAAAATTTATTCAAATGAACTTGTGTTTCGCACTTTATTTCTTGCAATAATTAGGCCCTGGGGGCCTTAATGTCGTTTTTTTTTGCTTATACAAGCTTTATAAAAATTAGTTTATGCGTTAGCTACTGAGTAAATGAATAGATCTTAACCAAATTTTGTATACAAAAACTTGGTAGCCCATTTTAAAATACTATAGGGCACTTGACTCCTAATGGCCACTCCTTAGGGCTAAGGGCCCAAAATACCTTTTTACTTAAACGTGTAAGATTTTATTCCCCAAATCAATTATTAAAAAACTTGACAAATAATGGTACATGTATACAAATTAGTATCTGCGCTAGCTACTGTGTAAATGAATAGATCTTCACCAAACTTTGTATAAAAGAACCTGGTAAACCCATATTAAAATACTGAATTACGGACGTTTCGATCCCGGTGGGTTCGACCACGGACGGTTCGACCACGGGACGTTTCGACCCCAAGGTGTATCGACCACGAACGATTCGACCCTTACCTTTCTAAGGCGTGAAATGGTTTTATTTATTCTTTATTTTTACTTTATTTATTTATGTTTCAAATATATTTTTGGAATAAAAATAAATATTTTAATTTAATTATCTCTTTAAAATTAAAAACATTATGAATTAGTTATTTTAACGTTATTTACGATGATTGAAAAAGTATATACACTGACAACCAGTCAACATTCAATGCGAATTCATGATTGTAATAAATACGCCATGAGGTAGAAAGTCTAACTCCACCCCAACCCCAATCCGATCTAATGCGATAGTAAAAAAGGCAATGTGGTTATAAGTCCTATATAAAGGTACCTACCTACATTATCTCTTTGCCCATACTCCCTTTATTTACCTTCTCCGTAATACTCGCCAGCACACAGGAATCTGTGGTCGTCACTTAGTCTAGCCTTCGTTACATGTCATTATGTAACCCCCGGACAGTTCAGCCGGGGGCGTTTCGACGAGGGCGCTGTCAATGTCGTTGAAGAAAGCTGCTCTGGTACACGTTCAAAACGCCGCATTATTTTCGCCGTCATGACCGCTTTAAAATGAGGTGCATTGATGGTGGCTAGATTTTATACAGTAGCCAACGGCATGCTTCCAGTAACATATTACTTTGAACTACTGACTTTTATTCCTGCTGTTAATGCATTCGTCATACTCATAAATTAAAACTACGGTGAACTGAACATTCAAACAGAATGTCAATAACAATGACGTAACGTTCAGTCAGGTCATACCAGTCCAGCACCTTGAATGTTATTGTCAGCTATGCGGCGGTATTAACTATTGAAATTTATTAACTTTAGACAACTTAGTACGTCCTATTCAAATCAGTTTTTCCACTAGGGAGGTCTACAGGTGTTAACGAACACAAGAAACTGAAGTGAATGCAAAGGGCGCGAGTTTGTAATGGTTTCAGCGCATGCGAGGAAAGCCTTTCAGCATGCCGACACCTTTTAAAAGAAAAAACAAAACAAAAAAACTTACATTTATTTTTATTGCAGTGAAAATCTTTTAAAGACTAAAATATATATGAAGACCTCAAGGGAAGAAACGGCTATGTGACATTTTGAATTTTTTTTTAGTTATTCCATGTATTTGATCCTAACATATATACACATACATACATATATATATATATAATATATATATATATATATATATATATATATATATATATATATATATATATATATATGCTATCAAAATACCCGCGCTCTGCTGCGGAAGTGAGGATTTTAGTATTTTAGTCAGCGTTGAAAACCCGTTTCACACCAATTCAAAACACTATTTGATTTCAGTCTGGATCATGATGGATATACTTGTTTGTCAATATTTGTCAAGGTCGTGTCAAAACAAATGGTTACTAAAATGACATTATGGGCCCCCGTGCAAAATGAATGCTGGTTGTGCATATCTCATAAGTTCTGAGGATTTCAATCTAGGTCATGATAGAGATACGTGTCTATATTTATTTAAATTATTTAAAATCTAAATGTAAAAAAGCTTTAAATGTTTGCGATAAAAATATTTTGGGTCCCCGCCCCGAAAGAACAGACGTTAGAAGTTCATTACACTTTAGAATTTTATTTTATTTTTTTTTAAAAATTGGTCAATAGTTCATCCATTTACCCAGTAGCTACTTTTTAAATAACCTTTTATATTATTCTTCTTCTTCGTTCTCAATTTGAGTTTTGCGTGCCGACGAGTTTTGCGCCAATTGGCCCGTGGTCTCCGACTTCAGCCTGCTGTTTTTTCTGGATGTGCTTCCATAGCCTTTGGTCAGCCAAGACCATCTGCAAGGCAGCAGTTGATTTTGGCAAGTGATGCAGCGTTCACAGGGTCACGGCTATAAGGGCTCCACACATTACCAAGCCGCCATTTATTTCCTTAACTATGTGTTAGGTACCCACTCGAAACTGGGTGGACTCGCGGACGCCCTAGGCTCCAGGAATAAATCCTTGGCTTCCCATGGATTCGAACCCGTGACCATCGGTACGCCAGTCGAGCGCGCTGCCAATCGACCAACGTATCCCCACCTTTTATATAACTAATATTAAAAAATGGCATACGGGCCCCCAGTCCCTAATAAATGGAGTTATTAAAACTGTACTTTCAATGCCAGAAACATTCGCTGGAGCGTACCCAAAAACTTCCTAAAATTTAATAGCCGTGGGATGAATAAAATACATGTACTATTAATACATATTTTTTAAAAAATTAAAATAAGGGCCGAGGGCCCTATCTGTGTAATTTTTATAGTTCAAAACAACAGCTTATTTCAATTTGGATCATGATGAATATATTTGTAGTCAAAATTTGTTTTAAAAATCGAGTGAAATCGAATGGTTAAAATAACTTAAACTTTTACGAAAAAGAGATTAGGGGGCCATCGGCTACAAAAGATTGAAAAATTATTATTTTCATGCTCTAACGAATTTTAATATAGGCCTTCAAGTTTTATATTCCAAGATTTGAAAAAATACATTTACACAGATTCCAAAGTTTTTTGTTGATAATTTGGCTAATATAAGGTGTAAAAACTTCTTTTTGGGTCCCGGGCCACAAGTGAGTGATAATTGAAAAACAAATTCGCCTGTTACTATCCCGAGATTGTACTCAACATCTTCCCAAAATTTCACGCTTCTACCTACAGGGAAAGCTGGAGAATTAATTTGTTTTATTAACTTTTTAGATAAGAAAAAATACATTTGGGCTCCCGGCCTCCCGTGAGTGACAATTTAAATATTTTTTCCGCAAGTTACGATCGCGGGTGTGTACTCAACAATTTTCTAAAGTTTCATTCTTTAGCTACATGGGAATTGGAGAAATAGTGATTAGTAAGTTTTTATTTAAGAAAAAATACATTTGGCCCTCGGTGAGTGGCAATTTAATTAATTTTTTGTGTGCATGTTACCATCGTGGGATCGTACTCAACAACTTCCCAAAGTTTAATGCTTCTACTTACACGGGAAAGTGGAAAATTAGCGATTTTCAGTCTAAGGGGAAAAAGTTGTTTTGCCCCCGGCCCCTATAAGTATGAATTTTAAAATTATTTAAAACAATTATCGTTGCAAGAGGCTACTCAACAACTTTCCAAAGTTTCATGATTCTACCTACCCCGGAAGGTGGAGACTTAGTGATGATTCAGTTTTAATATAAAAAAATAAATGTGGGCCCCCGGCCCCCAGTAAATGATAATTTAAATATTGTTTTCACCTGTTACCATCGTGGAACTGTACTTAACAGCTACCCAAAGTTCCATGCTTCTACCTACACGGGAAATAGGAGAATTATTGGTTTTCATATTTTATAAAGCTAATATAATGAAAACACTGCATTTGAGCCCCCTGCCTCCAAGAAGTGATAACTTAAATATTTTTTCGTCTCTTACCCTTACAGGATTGTAGTCAACAACTTCCTAAAGTTTCAGGCTACTGCCTACTCGGGAAATAGGAGCATTAGTGAGTTTCATATTTTATATAGTCTATATAAGGAAAAAGACGTTTTTGGGCCCCGGACCCCATGAGAGTGAATTTTAAAATTATTTACGCCAATTATCGTCGCGAGAAGCTACTCAATAGCATTCCAAAGTTTCATGCTTCTACCTACACGGGAAATAGGAGAATTAGTGATGATTCAGTTTTTAATATAAGAAAAAAGCTACATTTGGGCCCCAGGCCCCCAGTAAGAGATAATTTAAATATTGTTTTCACCTGTTACCATCGTGGAAGTGTATTTAATAACTTCCCATAGTTTCATGCTTCAACCTACATGGAAAAAGGAGAATTAGTGATTTTCAGTTTTTATATAGCTCATATTAGGAAAAAACTTCATTTTGGTCCGAGGCCCTCATGAAAGTGAATTTTAAAATTCTTTTACGCCATATATCGTTGCGAGAGGCTACTCAACATTATTTCCAAGTTTCATGCTTCTACCAACACGGGAAGTTGGAGAATTAGTTATTATCAGTTTTTATATATCTCATTTAAGGAAAAAAAATTATTTGGGCTTCCGGCCCCCCACAATTGATAATTTAAATATTTTTCGTCTGTTACAATCGCAGGATTGTACTCAACAACTTCCTAAAGTTTCAAGTTTCTGCCTACTCGGAAAATAGTAGAATTAGTGATTTTCATATTTTATATAGTCTATTTAAGGAAAAAAACGTTTTTTGGCCCACGGCCCCCGTGAGAGTAAATTTTAAAATTATTTTACGACTATTATCGTCACGAGAAGCTACTCAATAACTTTCCAACGTTTCATGCTTCTAACTACACGGGAAGTTGGAGAAATAGTTGATGATTCAGTTTTTAATATAAGAAAAAATCTACATTTAGGCCCAATGCCCCCAGTAAGTGATAATTTAAATATTGTTTTCACCTATTACCATCGTGGAAGTGTACTTAACAAATACCCTAAGTTTCATGCTTCTAACTACCCGGGAAATAGGAGAATTAGTGATTTTCAGTATTTAAATACCTCATTTAAGGAAAGATCTTCATTTTGGCCCCGACTCCCAGGAAGTGATAATTTAAATATCTTTTCGTCTGTTACCATCGCAGGATTGTACTCAACAACTTCCTAAAGTTTCAGGCTTCTGCCTACCCGCGAAATAGGAGAATTAGTGATTTTTAATTTTAATATAGCTCATAATAGGGGAAAAAAGCGTTTTGAGGCCCCCGGCCCCCAAGAGTGTGAATTTTAAAGTTCATTTCCGCCAATTTTCTTCTCATGCTGCTAGCTACACGGGAAGTTGGAGAATTAGTGATGAGTCAGTTAGTGAGTGAGGGCTTTGCCTTTTATTAGTATACTAGCAAAATACCCGCGCTGCGCTGCGGAAGTAAGGATTTTAGTAAGCGTTGAAAACCCATTAAACACCAATTAGAAACACCAATTTATTTCATTCTGGATCATGATGGATATATTTGTTTTGTCAATTTTTGTCAAGATGGTGTAAAATAAAATGGATACTAAAATGACATTACGGGCCCCCTTGCAAAATGTATGCAGGATGTTCATGTGAAAGAGATACGTGTCTAAATGTATTTAAATTATTTAAAATCTAAAGTTAAAAAAGCTTTAAATATTTACGAAAGAAATATTATGGGTCCCGGCCCCGAAAGAACAGACGTTAGAAGTTTATTACCCTATAGAATTTTATTTTAAAAACTTTTTAAAAAATCAAATTTGATCAATAATTTATCCATTTACCCAAGTAAGCACTTTTCAAATTAACTTTTATATAACTAATGATAAAAAATGGTATACGGGCCCCCAGCCCCTAATAAGTGGTGTTTTTTTAAATTTTACTTTTAATGCCATAAACCTTCGCTGGAGCGTACCCAAAAATTTCCTGAAGTTTATTGTACGTGGGATAAATAAAATCCATTACTATTAATAAGTCTTTTAAAAAACTAAAAGTAAATGCCGGGGGCCCTATCGGTGTAATATCTTTAGTTCAAAACAACAGCTTATTTTAATTTGGATTATGATGAATATATTTGTTAGCCAACATTTTTTTCAAAAATCGAGTGAACTCGAAAGCTTGAAATGTCTTAAACATTTACGAAAAAGAGATTAGGGGTCCTCGGCTACAAAAGATTGGAAAAACATAATTTTAATGCCCTAACGCAATTTAATATAGGCCGTCAAGTTTTTATCTTCCAAGTTTATAAAAAAAATTATATTTACACCGGATCCAAAGTTTTTTTTTAAATTTGTAATTTAGCTCATATAAGGTGAAAAACTAATTTTGTGTGCCGAGCCCCCAGTGAGTGATAATTAAACAAACAAATTCGCCTGTTACCATCTTGGGAGTGTATTCAACAACTTCCCAAAATTTCATACTTCTACCTACACAGGAAGGTGGAGAATTTTGATGATTAACTTTTTATATAAGAAAAAATACATTTGGCCCCCCGGCCCCAGTGAGTGTCAATTTAAATATTTTTTTGCCTGTTCCTATTCCAGGAGTGTACTCAACAATTTCCAAAAGTTTCATGCTTTTACCTATGCAGGAAGTTGAAGAATTAGTGATGAGTCAGTTTTTATTTTATTTTAAATTCATTTTGGCCCCGGTGAGTGATAATTTAAATATTTTTTTGCATGCTATCATCGCGGAAGTGTACTCAACAACTTCCCAGAGTTTTATGTTTCTACCTACTTAGGAAAGTGGGGAATAAAGCGATTTTCAATATAAGGAAAAACATATTTTTTGGCCCCCGTTCCCCAAGAGTATGAATTTTTAAATTCTTTTTTGACATTTTTCGACGAGAGAGGGTACTCAACAACTTCACAAAGTTTCATGCTTCTACCTACACGGGAATTTGGAGAATTAGTTATGAGTCAGTTTTTAATATTAGAAAAAACTACATTTTGGACCCCGGCCCCCAGTAAGTGATAATTTAAATATTGTTTTCGCCTGTTAACGTTGTGGAAGTGTACTTAGCAACAACCCAAAATATCATGCTTCTACCTACATTGGAAATAGGAAAATTCATAATTTTCATATTTTATATAGCTCATATTAGGAAAAAATTCATTTGGGCCCCCAGACCCACAGAACCTGATAATTTTAAAACATTTTCGCCTGTTACCATCGCGAGATTGTACTCAACAATTTCCAAAAGTTTCATGCTTCTGCCTACTCGGGAAATAAGAAAATTAGTGATTTTCCTATTTTATATAGTCCAATAAGGAAAAGTAGCTTTTTTGGGGCCCCGGGCCCCCAAGAGTGTGAATTTTAACATTCTTTTTTGCCATTTTTCGTCGTGAGAAGGTAATCAAACAAACTTTCCAATGTTTTATGCTTCTACCTACACGGGAAGTTTGAGAATTAGTGATGAGTCAGTTTGTTTAATATTAGAAAAAAACTACATTTGGGCCCCCAGTAAGTGATAATTTAAATATTGTTTTCATCTGTTACCATCGCGGAATGTTACTTAACATCTACCCGAAGTTTCATGCTTCTACCTACACGGGAAATTAGAAAATTAGTGACTTTCAATTATTATATAGCTTATATTAGGAAAAAACTACATTTGGCCCCCAGTAAGTGATAATTTAAATATTTTTCCCCCTGTTAATATGGCGGAAATGTACTCGACATCTTCCCAAAGTTTCATGCTTCTACCGACCCAGCAAATAGGAGAATTTGTGATTTTCATTTTTTAAATAACTCATATAAGGAAAAAGACATCTTTTGGGCCCCCTGCCTCACGTGAGCGTGAATTTTAAAAATCTTTTTCGCCATTTTTGTCGTGACAGGGCACTCAACACTTTCCAAAAGTTTCATGTTTCTATCTGCACGGGAATTCGGAGAATTAGTGATAAGTCAGTTTTTAACATTATAAAAAAAGTACTTTTGGGCCCCCGGCCCCCAGTAAGTGTTAATTTAAATATTATTTTCGCCTGTTACCATCGCGGAATTGTACTCAACAACTTTCCCAAAGTTTCATGCTTCTACCTACACGGGAAATTGGAGAATTAGTGATGAATCAGTCAGTGAGTCAGGGCTTTGCCTTTCATTAGTATAGATATATTATTAAACAATATAACTTGCAATTGTCACGCAAGTAGTGTCTGACAGTCAGTCCTACGCTATTAAAGGTAACTCTCGATAAAAAAAAATAAAAATTGCTTTCGAGATTATAACAAAATGTGTTGCTCACCATAAAATATTGTGACGTGACGTCATTATTTGAGCTTTTATTCATGTGTGATTTGATGTGGTTAATATTATTATTGTTTTTTTTGTATTAAATGTACGTTTTTGTGTATGTGTCCATGTCAATATTACGTAAGTAATTATAAATTTAATTTTTTATATTAATATATAACATTCATTTTTCAGTTTATGAAATTTACAATTGGTTGTCGTTCGGTTGTCAAGTTTCGATGCGTTTTGAACTACAAAGCCATTATTTATTACTGCAAATAAAATTTGTCAACTTATGCTTCAGTTTTGCTTTTCTTTTTCTTTTATACACTTTGAGATTGGATATTTGTATGTTTAAAAAAATAATATATTTAAAAATCGGACTCCTCCCCACAATAGTTTTATTATTGTTATTTACATGTAATATTTTAATGCGTCTTAGACTAATTTTGAATAAAAATTCTTTACTTTTAATATACAACTAGAAGGGGTGCTGACTTGACAATAATGAAAACGTTTATTAGAATTCCTAAAACGTGTATATTAAAGTAGATACTTTGATATTTTCTTTTATCCAGTTCTTAACTTTACTTCAAAGGTTTCATGCAAAATAAATAGTTCGTTGTTATTCATATTTGTAAATAGTTACAATTTTTTATTTACATGTTTTTGATATTGTAAAGGTAATAATGTATGGACCAATGGGTGCATAAACTGACAAGTCATAATAGATCTTGAAAAGGTGCTGACTTGACAACAATGAAAGCGTTTATGTGAATTACTAACACGTGTATATTAAATTGTAAATATGATTAACAGTTGATAAGTTAATCTTTTCTGTTATCCTGTAACAAACTTTGCTTACTACGTTTCATGCAAAATAAATAGTTATTAACATGTGTAAAATTACAGTTTATTTTTTACATGTTTTGATAATGTTGTGGTAATAATGTATGGACAAATGGGCGAATAAACTGACAAGTCATAATCATCGATGAAGCTTAAACGGCTTCAAATCTCAGATATGCGTGATGTCAATCACATTACAGTCACATAATTTATTTTTAACACACTGTGCTGCATTATTGGAGCACTCATAATTGTTGCGCACTATTCAATGCCGCAAGTTAACGTCCGGCTGATTCCTCAGCAATATTTGTTAATACGTCGAACTTCAAACTTCTTTGCCGCTGTATCACTTTATGCTTTGTGTAATTCACTATGCATTTACTATTATCATGATTATAACATTATTAATAATCATGCAAACTTATATAACGCGAAGCCTAAGCTTGGAGGTTTTCTTATAACATATACATTCGTATATATAATCAAATATATACTCTGCTATGTCCTTTCGTAACGCTAGATTTTAGAAAGACCACCGCTAAAAAAAATAACCTTGAAAAATATATTGCAAAAATAAAACACCAAAAAAAAACCCCACTATTTTAAAACGTCCGCATAAAATTGTTCGGTATGGAAAAGAGATTTAATTTTTCTCTCTTGGTCTCTATATTTTCTGATTATTTACTATGCGGCTTTCAGGCAGAAGGGACAATTACAAAAACTGAAATATATCCATTTTGAAAACTCCCGTCATTTTTGACGGGTAATAATACACTAGTATATATATATATATATAACTAGTTTGTGCTGCGCCGTGGCACCTGCGGAGCCCCCCTTTTCTTAAGGGCGCCCACCTTTTTCAAAAGCCCAACTATATATAACTTGTCCTTGTATGATAAATACGTAATATTAAACTTTCTTAAGCGTAGACAACGTATTTTATAATAGTTTTTATTTTTTAATTATTTTTTATGTCAAAAGCCCAAGTAACTTATCCTTGTATGATAAATACGAAATATTCCTGAAATGTACACAAAATATGTATATAATATAGGTTGTATTGCGGCGCCCAATTTATTTAGGGCGCCTACGGCGCCCACTTTTTTCAAAAGCCCAACAAACTTGTCCTTGTATGATATATAGGTAATATTAAACTACCTTAAATGTACACAAAGTAATTTAAAATAGAGGTTGCAGGGCGCCTGCAGCGCCCATTTTTTTCTTATTAAAAGCCCAAGTGACTTATCCTTGTATGATAAATACGAAATATTCCTGAAAATTTAACAAACTATTTTTATAATAATTTTTATAGTGCTAAGCACCACACACTTTTTAAACTAATTTTAGAAAGCAGCGGACCAAATTACTGCACCAGAAAATAACTATTTGTGTCAATCAGCACTGCTTAAAACACAAAATTTTAAAAAAAGCAGAGTTATGTCCCTTAGCATTAGGCCACATAATTGAGCGTAAATATATATATATACTAGTTTGTGCTGCGGCGCCGTGGCACCTGCGGCGCCCCACTTTTTGTAAAGGCGCCTGCGGCGCCCACCTTTTTCAAAAGCCCAACTAACTTGTCCTTTTATGATAAATACGTAATATTAAACTTTTTTATATGTACACAAAGTATTTTATAATAGCTTGTATATTTTACAGTGCTATTCACCGCATGATTTTTAAGCTTATTTTAGAAAGCAGCGCACCAAATTACTGCACCAAAAAATAACTATTTGTGTCAATCAGCACTGCTTAAAACACACAATTTTTAAAAAAGCAGAGTTATGTCCCCTAGCGTTAGGCTACATAATTGAGCGTAAATATATATATATTATATATATATATATATATATATATATATATATATATATATATATATATATATATATCTAATACATAATCGTCCTCCGTATGTGTGTGTCTTCCCATCGAAAGGCGCGCAAAAAGGCGCAAAATTATTATAAATAAATTAAACATTTTCGCCGTAAAAAATATTATATGACGTCATTGCTTCAGGAAAGAACTTCAATTACTGAAACAACGCACGAACTATGCGTGTGTGTGAGCCTTAGCCTTAGCAGGCGTTTTCACTAGTATATGTATATATATATATATATACATTTATATCTAATATATAAAGCTCAGTTGGTGTTTGTATCTTTGTATGTTTGTATGTTTGTATGTTTCACTTTTCGACTTTCTGTTAGACAGCCACGGAAAATCCTAATGACGGACGGGGACCAAATTTGGCAGGACGGTCCCTTTTACCCTGAATGTGGTTTTAAGTTAGTTTTTGTAATTGTCCCTTTTGCCTGAATGCCGTAAATTAAATAATCAGAAAATGCAGAGACAAAGAAGAACAAATTTAATCTCATTTCTGTATTGAACAAATTTACGCGGACGTTCAAATGCCGTTCAAAGCGAGTTAATTTTGGTGACGTTTTTTTTTCCCCAATACTTTATTTTCAGCGGTGCGCATTCAAAAAATATTATATTGTCTAATTACGGTGCGCACATTTACGCGTACGCTTCATAATTTGAGCTGTGTATTACAAAGAATTGTCATTTTCTTTACTGTTACTTTCTATATATTAGATAATCAAGTAAACATATTTAATTACAACTGCCACACGATGCATTAGATTTAATTGTTTACACGTTTAAATTTAATTGCGAATTTGTTTTAATTGTTTTCTGTTCCATAACTCGACATTTAATTAAAACCTATTTATGTAATAAATGTGTTAGTATGTTTTTCAAGGCTTCATTTTTAGCGATGCGCGTTCTAAAATCTTTTATCGCCTGATTACTGTGCGCACATTTTCGTGTACGCATCTTAAATTTAGCTGTGTCCTATTAATATAAAATGTATATTTTGTTTGTCTTTTACATAACCTATTGTCTTTTACATAAGCTATACACTTATACTATTTAAACTTATGCTACTGGACCTATTTACATCGTAGATTAAACTAAATAAAGTGATCCTGAAAACGCTTAATTATTTTATTTTTTTTTGCAAATTGAATATGTTATGTTCATTCCTTTGCAGTTGGATTAACATAGGTCATTTTTAAAATTAACTGTTCTAATTATTTCACATTCGTTTTTTAACAGACATTTGATTTGTTTTTGTTTTTTATTTTTTAAATGTGGAAGATAATTTCTTTATTTTTTAGAAACAGAATCTGTTGTTGGGCAATGAAAGTGACTCAAAAAAGAATTTCATTCCTTTATGATATTATACCAATTGCATACAGCAGTAAATTTTAATCGTAAATGTAGACACAAATATATAACAATTTAAATATTATTTCCATGTTAGAACAACTATAAATAGATTAAAAAAGTAGAGTTATTTTTGGTCCAGTTGTTATGAGCAGACTTTTTATTAAGCAAGAATATTTCGATAACCATTTATTATTATTGTCTAAATACGGTGCGCACATTTTCTTGAATTCCTTTTAATACGACTGCTTTAGTTTCTTTCAAGTATTTTAGATAGTACATTTCATATATAACATTTATAATTTAATTTTTTGGCGCTATATGTGAATAAAATTACACTTTAAAAAAGTTTACATATGCTATACATTAATACATATATATATATATATACACTATACATTATAAAATTTCGCTACCGAACGTACTAACAGTAGCTCACTAAATTTAATAAAGTGATCTTGAAAACACTTATTTAATATGAATTGCGAATTGAACATGTTATGTTCATTTCTTTGTAGTCGGAATAACATAGGCCATTGCTAAAGTTACTTTTTTAATCATTTTTTGGATGTGTTGGATAACAGTCGCTTAAATCTTTTTTTAATGTGGATATATTTTTTTCCCATAAACATAATCTGGTGTGTGTGTGTATTGAATATAATTTACAAAATATGATGCCTTATCAGAAATAGGGAACAAAAAAAAATATTTTTGGTATTATACACATTGCATAAAAACCGTAAATATAAATCGTACAATTTAGAGACATCAAATTTGATAAATATTATTTCCCTGTTGAAATAACTATGAATACGTCAAAAGGAAGAGTTATTGTGGTCCAGTACATTTACGCTATAACAAGACTTTATTTTATGCGTCCAGCTTTCTATAATCTTTTATTGTCTAAATAAGGTGTGCACATTTCTTAATATCATTTTAAATTTTAATAAGACGGTTTTAAAAAAAAATTATTTTAGAAAGTACATTTATAATTTTGTTTATTGGCCCTATGAGTTATGTAGCCTTTGCCTTTTTAAGGGATAGCGCCATTTTTTCTTTATCTCATAGACGCCGTTACAAATATTGTATTATTTACAATTGTGTTACTATGCAGTGTCGTAATTATATATGAAATTTTTGAGTGACGAGGGTGGTAGAGCTCTTTCGGAAAACCTATCAGTTATGTTTATTTAGTACAAGTTGGAATGAAATAGTAAATTTAGTTATTATGATCGTGAAGATTCATTAATCATAAATCATATCTTTTAAATAGTAAGGTAATGTTTTAAGGCACTGCATTAAGTGAAAACAACTATAGTGTTATATGGTAAAAATTAAATAATTGTGTCTGTAGTTTTGTTTTCTCTCTCTCTCTTTTTTTCTTAAATATATTTAATTTTTTGTCCTTCAAATGGCATATCTCTGTTTCCCATAAGATTTTAACTATTAGATGAATCTGAAATATAACTGGGCAAATAAAAGTTGTAATAACCAGCAACTACTATTGGGAAAAGGGGTAAGCACACTCCCGCTACAAGGAGCAGGTATATTTCTAGTCTAATATATAAAGCTCAGTTGGTGTTTGTATCTTTGATTTTTGTATGTTTCACTTTTTGACTTTCTGTTACACAGCCATTGAAAAACCAAATGACGGACGGGGACCAAATTTGGCAGGATGGTTCCTTTTACCCTGAAGATGGTTTTAAGCTCGTTTTTGTAATCGTCACTTTTTCCCGAATGCCGTAAATTAAATAATCATAAAATGCCGAGACAAACAATAAAAAATTTAACCTCATATCTATATTGAACAACTCTATGCGGACGTTCAAATTCTGTTCAAAGCGAGGTATTTTTGGTGAAGTTTTTTTTACCCCCATACTTTATTTTCAGCGGTGCGCATTCAAAAAATATTATATTGTCTAATTACGGTGCGCACATTTTCGTGTACGCTTCTTAATATGAGCTGTGTAGTACAATGAATTATCATTTTCTTTACTGGTACCTTCTATATATTATAGACACGTAAACATATTTAATTACAACTGCAACACGATGCATTAGGTTTAATTGTTTACACGTTTAAATTTAATTGCAAATTTGTTTGAATTATTTTCTGTTCCATAATTCGACATTAAATAAAAACCTATTTATGTAATAATTGTGTCACTATTTTTTTCAAGGCTTCATTTTTAGCGGTGCGCGTTCTAAAATCTTTTATCGCCTGATTACTGTGTTCACATTTTTGTGTACGCATCTTAAATTTAGCTGTGTCCTATTAATATAACATTTATATTTTGTTTGTCTTTTACATAAGCTATTGTCTTTTACATAAGCTATACACTTATGCAATGTAAACTTAGGCTACTGGACCTATTTACATAGTAGATTAAACTAAATAAAGTGATTCTGAAAACGCTTAATAATTCTTTTTTTACGAATTGAATTTGTTATGTTCATTCCTTTGTAGTTGTATTAAAATAGGTCATTTTTAAAATCAATTATTGTCATTGTTTCCCATTCGTTTTATAACAGACATTTGATTTTTTTTTGATAATGTGGAAGATAATTTCTTTATTTTTTAGAAACAAAATCTGATGTTGGGCAATGAAATAATTTCGTTCCTTTATGTTATTATACCAATTGCATACAGCAGTAAATTTTAATCGTAAATGTAGACACAAATATATCAATTCAATAAATATTATTTCCATGTTAGAACAACTATAAATAGATTACAAAAGAAGAGTTATTTTTGGTCCAGTTGTTATGAGCAGACTTTTTATTAAGCCAGAATATTTCTATAACCATTTATTATTATTGTATAAATATGGTGCGCCCATTTTCTTGAATTCCTTTTAATACGACTGCTTTAGTTTCTTTCAAGTATTTTAGAAAGTACATTTCATAAATAACATTTATAATTTAATTTATTGGCACTATATGTCAATAAACTTATACTTTAAAAAAGTTTACATAAGCTATACATATATATATATACACTATACATTATAAACTTTCGCTACCGAACGTATTAACAGAAGTTGACTAAATTTAATAAAGTGATCCTGAAAACGCTTAATTAATATGAATTGCGAATTGAACATGTAATGTTCATTTCTATGTAGTCGAAATAACATAGGCCATTTCTAAAGTTACTTTTTTAATCATTTTTCAGATGTGCTTATTAACAGACTGTTCAATATTTTTTTTAAATTTTGGATATATATTTTTTTTTCAGAAACAAAATCTGGTTTGTGTGTATTGAATATAATTTACAAAATATGATGACTTATCATAAATAGGGAACAAAAAAAAATTCATTTTTGAAATTATACACATTGCATAAAAACCGTAAATATAAATCGTAAAATTTAGAGACATAATTTTTTAAAAATATTATTTCCCTGCTACAGCTACTATGAATACGTCCAAAGGAATAATTATTGTGTTCCAGTACATTTACGTCATAACAAGACTTTATTTTATGCGGCCATCTTTCTAAAATCTTTTATTATCTAAATATGGTGTGCAAATTTTCTTGATATCATTTTAATAGGAAGTTTTTTCAAAAAAAAAGTATTTTAGAAAGTACAATTATAATTTTGTTTATTGGCGCTATGAGTTATGTAGCCTTTGCCTTTTTAAGGGATAGTGCCATATGTTCTTTGTCTCATAGATGCAGTTACAAATATTGTATTACTTACAATTGTGTTACTATGCAGTGTCGTAATTATATACGAAATTTTTGAGTGACGAGTGTGGTAGAGGTCTTTCGGAAAACCTATAAGTTATGTTTATTTAGTTCAAGTGGGAATAAAATTGTAAATTTAGTCATTATGGTCGACAAGATTCATTATTCAATAAATCATATATCTTTTAAATACTAAGGTAATGTTAACAGGCACTGCATTAAGTGAAAATAACTCACGCGGTAAAATGGTAAAAATTATATAATTGTGTCTGTTGTTTTTTTTTCTCTTTTTTTTTCTTAAATATATTCAATTATATTTATTATTTTTCTCCTTAAAATGGAATATCTCTGTTTCCCATAAGATTTTAACTAATAGATGAATCTGAAATATAAATTGGCAAATAAAAATTGTAATAACCAGCAAATAATACACGGAAAAAGGGTCAGCACACTCCCGCTACAACGTGCGGGTATATTTCTAGTATATTATATATAGTTAAATAATCACTCATCACACATGTTTCAAAATCTCGGTGTAGAAAACAGAGCTTAATTTTTCTAGCCTCATTTCTTAAAGGTACTAAATAAGTTATAAATAAACATCAACACAACCTAGAGATTTATTATGTAGTTACATAAAGCGTTTAAAACAAATGTTTAAACTTAGAAACTTACACATTCTTCCATGACATCGACGATCATTTCCCATTTCCATTCCTTTTCTAACATCTTAATTATGGCAAGCTTTTCTTTTTTTGAACAAAGATAGTGGGTAAGAATCGTAATTCCATCGTCACTGGTCCCCTTTAACTTTTTAAAATAAAATATACTCGTCATTTCTTTTTTTTAAAAAAATGAATTAGTCATTTATTCAGTTAATTTATTTTTGTAATAATTTTCAAATTAACTATAAATGTTTAAACTTAGAGCAGACATAGTTTTGATAATTTAAAGATAATATATGTGTTTAACACTGAAATAAGATTTAATTTAAATGTTAAATACTTACATCTTCAATTATTTTAGCTGGTAATTCACATCCCAAAAGTACTTTTAAGAGCATGTCCCTTTCAGTAAGGTCTTTTATGGTCATGCTTTTTTCAAGTACTTTTTAAAAGAAGAGATTATAATTTATTGTCATCAAAGAAAAATTTGGCTTAACAGATAAAAATGAAAAAACAGTGATTCCCAAAGTGGGCACTACCGCACCCTGTTGTGCGCTTCGGCGATTCAGTTGCGCGGTGATTTGTCACAGATGCATTTCTGTGGCAATGAATAACTATAAATTAGCTGTGAAAGCATAAAAGAAAGAAGAGAAGGACATTTTCAAAAATTAAGTGTCTGCTCCACTAATATAGTTTATTTTTTTATTTGAACAACATTTTGGACGTTGGCTCGTTTCATGAATACACCCTCTCTTCCATTTAGGTTTATGCAATACGCACTGCTACAACTTTATACCGACAATAAGTGAAGTAATGCGTACTTTGTTACACAAGCAATCATATGATATTATGAAAAAATACAGTGCAAAAAAGAATTGATGAAATGGCTCAAGATGTTTAAGATTCATTTTGTTGCTATTACAAAACGTCTTCTATTCAACTTGTTTGAGTAAACTTGCCAGGAAATGAAGCTTTACTTTAAGCATTCGTGCTTTTCACAAATGAAGAAAAGATATGCGAAGAATTATTTTATGCTAAATATTTGCAAATTGACACTACAGAAGAATTAGTATCTATGCAGTGGATGATTTGTTTTTTAAAGAGAACTTCTGAGTAATATTTTATTACTGGCCAATGATGGTGCTCCTGCAACGGTACTCAGCTATGAGGGTTTTTTTCTTGCATACTAAAAAAAGAGGTGGTGAACCATTGAAATTTCACTGTATCTTGAACTTGAACTATCCCTTAACCCGTCATTGGGTCGTTGGGGCACCATCGTGAAGTGCAAACTATCTCACGCCACCCGTCCCGGTCCTGTGCTGCCCTTTGAGAGTCGCTGAATGACAGGCCGGTCCACTCTTTGAAATCGTCTTCCTATCTCTCCCTTTGCCTGCCTCTTTTACTTTCTCCCTGCACTGTTCCTTGAATTATAGTCTTTGCGAACCTCCAGAGCTTGTCACGTGTCAGTACCATCGTAGTTTCCTCTTCTAAATTCAGGTGAGAAGGTCCTCGTAGTGGCCAATGACAGCACATGTTTTGTTGCGGACAGCTTCGTTTGTGATGTGCGCTGTGTAGAAGATGTTCGATATCTTTCTGAAACATCTCATCTGAAGCGCATTGATTCTTCGTTGGAGGTCTGCAGTGAACGTCAAAGCCTCACAACCATACAAGAAGACAGACATCGTCAGACGGAACATTACCCGGATCTTTGATCTCAGGGAGAGTTTCTTGCTTTGCCAAATGTACTTTAGTTTACTCAATGCTGCCATTGTTTGGGCCAATCCGGCAAGAATTTATGGCTATGAGCCTTCGTCGGATATTATGGCCCCTAGATATTTAAAGGTGGAGACCTCTTCGAGTTTTTGCCCGTTTATCCGAATTTCATTTGTGAATTTTCTATTTGCCATGACCTTGGTCTATTCTGCATTAATTTCCATGCCGTACGCCTTTGCTGTTACCTCTATTTTTGCAAGGAATTCTTTTAGTTCGTCCTCGCTGCCAGCTAGGCCGTCTATGTCATCGGCAAAGAGTAGGTTGGTTATAATTCTCCCTCCGATGCCGACTGTTCCGACATGGTTTTCTAGCACATCTGTCATAATCCTTTCAAGGAAAAGGTTGAAGAGGATGGTGGAAAATAAGCATCCTTGTCTGACACCAATGGTGGTCTTAAACCAATCTCCCAGCTTGCTTGGTTGCTCTGTTGTATAGGTTCTTGATCACTACAATGAGGTTTGCATTAATGTTGAATTTGTGCATAGTTGCCCACAATGCCGCATGCCACACTCTGTCGAACGCTTTTATAAAGTATATAAAGACATGATAGAGGTCACTATTGTGTTGGAGATGTTTTTCAAAGAGCACTCGCAGGTTAAAGATTTGCTCCGTTCTGCTTCTTCCTGCTCTGAAGCCCGCCTGCTCTTCTGAAATTATTTGCTCTGCTTCACTGTATCATCCATTGTCAACATATATTTGACAAAAATTAAAGTACACGCCTAAAAAATTCATTGCAATATGTAATTAAAGCTTGAACACAATCAGAAGATAATCATCGAATGACTGGTTAGATAAATGCATTGTATTGAAAGCGATGAAGAGTTTAATTGTACAATACTTCATATAGAGTTTCTTTGGTTGTTAAAGTGCACCCGTTTAGATAGATTTTATAAGCTGTATATCTCGGTGCCGGAGTTCCTCTAAGAAAAGAATTATACATTACGATCCAATCTAATTCTATTAAAAAGTAACATAGCTTATTTTACCGACTTGTATTAAAAGTTTTGATGAAAGCAATCAAGATAGTTATTTTAATTTAGTAAAAATAATACGGTTATTTCTGTATTAGTGAAAAACAATGTTTATATAAAAACAAAAGTATGGTCCAAGGGAATTAAGCTAGTTCCCCAATGTATCATGAGCAAAAAGAAAAAAATGATGAAGACGTACTTTCTTATTGTGAAAAGTTGGATGCTTTATATTAAGCTTTTAATCAACAATTTGATGTTTTAAATATGAACATGCCAGATTGGATTGTGGATCTATTTTAAAGTGCAAACTGAGAAAAATCTCAACAGTAACAATTAGAACTTGGGGAAGTAACTACAAATGAAGATTTGAAATTTAAATTTCAAAGCGGCTACTAACAAATCTAGCTGCAAAAACATATCCTCAAGGCTTATTTTGAAATATGGGCTGTTATTCCAAACCTCTTAATAATACTTCCTTCATCATATTTAGTGAAATGGCGATTCAGTGCGGCAACCAATTTATCTGTTAACATTAAAAAAGAAGAGAACCCGAATGTAAATAGTCAAACTAAGGGCACACAAGGTTCACCCTTATTATAAAATGATTTCAAATTTTTTGTATTACCCTTCTATTTGAATTTTTTTTAAAACATAATTTCAAACTTCAATGATGTATTTTCCAACTTCTTTAATACATTTTAGGAAAACATATTTGTCCTGTTTATTTGCTATTTAAAAATAACTTTCCAGGGTTGCCAACAAGTATTTTTATTTCTGCAATGGGGCGGGGGGCCAAAGAATTTGGAGAATCACTGATGTAAAACAAGCTTTTGTATTAAACATATGTATTTATTTAATCTATCACAGAAACTCATTCTATACATAAGATCATTGCGGCGTTGTCATATCCAGTGTTGATGTCTAGTCTTGAATTTTTATTAGAGTTTTAAATGTTGATAGTATCTTGGTTTACCTGGCTTAATCAGGCACCCAATTCTATGCCCGAATTCTAGAGCGAATAACGAAAAATGTATGTGTTTGTTCTTTAATTCGGATTGAGAAAAAAAGTTTTATCTCAATGTCTATCTGAGTAATGAGTTAGATTATCTGTGTCATTTATTTCCACGTTATAATTAATTGCCTTATTTATTATTACTACTTCGTTCTCTTGTTCTAGATTCATATATATATATATATATATATATATATATATATATATATATATATATGTGCATTTCATCCGTCCGTCCACTAGGGACGATGCTTGAATGCCCTCGCGTACCTTTGACCGCAAGAGGGTACTTTCCTCAGCTATGGCTTCCCACGTTTTGTTGTCGATGCGCACCAGCAAAACTTCTTTCTTGCAGAAGTTTTTGAATAGCACTTACAAGGGCTACTTTTTTCTTTAACCAGTTGCAAGCTTAACTTAAAGCAGGGCTCTTAGAATGCGCTCAGATCCATATCTGTGGACATGGCCTAACCACCGCAGGCGCCTCTTACTTAGGATTGAGTGCATACTCAACATATGACGTCTCCTTAGCACCTTCACATTTGTGATTGTATCCTGCCACTTTATGTGTAAGATCATATGCAAGCATCGTATGTGAAAACTGCTGAGCTGCTTTATTTGCTATGCGAAGTTTGTCAAGCACTCGCTTCAATAAATGTGTGTGCTGAGTACGCAGGCCTGGTCAACAGTGTGTTTTGTCCTATTCATGAGCTGCGCATTGTTTCACACTCTTTGGCTTATCCTTGCCGTTAAAGATACGGCCGTACGGATTCTGATTTCTACTTCTATTTACAGGGAGAGCGTGCTTGTTATGTTACTGTCGAGGTAGGTGTAATCCTCGACAAAATCGAATGCGTTTCAGTAAATGGTGATTGCTGGAAGGTAGTCTATGCCTTGTCTCATAATGTTGATATTTTTATGTTTAAATTTAAACCAAATTTCTCTTGTGCCTCAGAGAATTACCTGACCAGTTATTGCAGTCCTTTCTCTGTATGGGAGGTAAAAGCTGCGTCATCCACGAAGAGCAACTCACTGATTAATACAACTTTCACTTTGCTCTTCACACGTAGCCGGCTGATGTTATATAGGCTTCCATCCGCCCTGGTATGAATGTTCACTCCATCAGAGCAGCCTGTGAAAGCACGTGGGAGTAGCATCGAAAAGGAGATTTTGACTCCGCTACAAACTGGCCAGGTTTCTGAGGTGACACAATCGAATTCTCAGACGTGTGCACGTTTGTGTATAAAGACTCGATGATATTGAGAAGCCCCGGTGTACATCCAATATACGGAACAGGCCATTGTTGCTAACCAGATAAAATACCGAATTTCTAGATTTAATTATTAAACTAAAGTGTTCCTCTTGTCAACTTTGAATATTTCCCAGTATTAATCTGGTAGCTCTTTTTAAAATTTGTTCTAGTTTATCAACAATTTTGTTGGTGGATGGGCCCCATAACTATTTTAGTACATATATCACATAGTAAGGTAGCATCTTGGTTTTATATTTTTATTACATTTGTAAAATTGTAACATTAGAGAGTCTAATGTTTTGTTGAATTTATTTTATTTACTTCATTGTCTTGCGAATTCCATGATAATTTCTCATTTATCATTACTCCCAAGTATTTTGCATCTTTAATTTTGAATTTGGTTTTCCACTGATAAAATAGTTTGCATTAAGGTTTTATTTTATTTTGTACATTTTAACAGTTGATACTTTTCTGGGTAGAAAGACATATTACAATTAGTTTTCTTTTAAACTAATACATCTAAGTCTTTTTGAAAGATTTTATAATCATGTTCTGATATATTTGTTCTATGAATTAAATATCAGCTAATCACCTGACTTTTGTTCCTCTTTACATTTTTTATTTATGCTTTTTATTGATTTTATTTGATTAGGTAGTGATACATTCTTATTAAAATTCAATTGATTTTGTTAATCACACTGTAATTTAATGAATTAATAAAATGATGTGATTTTTATTGAAATTCAATTGAAATGAATCAAACGTATCAAATTATAATAAGTAAGTAATTATAAAGGATGATATTAAAAAAGGATGGAGTGAGAAATTGATAATTTAAAAAAAAAGTTCACTTTTATAAAATCATGATTATTATTAAACTGATAATTGAAAGAGAAAAGTAATCTTGTTTAAACTAAGCCCGTTTTCAAATTTTGAAAAAATCCATCTGTAACAATAGTTTTAACAATTCAAATTTGAAATAATATTCTCGATTTTCTCTAATTAAGAAATCATTGTAAAATTCTTTATTTTGGTGGTTTTTTATTCGAACAAAAATGTAATAATTATTTTTAAGTTATTTGTACATCAGGTTTAGGCAAACTTTTTCTACGGAGTTCCGCATTGAAAACGTTATTGCTATAGGCGGACCGCATATATATTTCGTCTAATTTATTTACAATGTATAAATTATGAATTAATATACTTGTCATTTTATTTCACATTCACACTGTATTACACATGTTCATTACATTTTAAAATACGAATTGAAACAATTTATAATTTGATAATAAGATTTTACTATTTATTAGCATTTCAACAAAAGTATATTGTTACTTGTCATTATATCTATGAAGAAGTAGGACGTAATTTACATACAAGCTGACCATACCGTACAGTTATTATTAATGAGAACTATGTAACTTTTCATAATTTTTGATAATGCTCTTGACCTGTGGAGACAGTTTACTGGTTGTGATTCGCATGACTGCATTCAAATTGATCTGTTCTTAGACTTGTTTATTTGTATGCCAGAAAAAGCTTGCTCACGTGTATATGGGACCCAAATAATGACAAATGTTTGACAGCAAAGTTTTTTAAGTGTGGAAATGCTGCTGCTGGCAAACATATATAAAACTCCAGCAGAAGAACTAACTTGAAGTCTCCTTCAGGTCATAATCTGCTTGTAGGTCAATGTTGAGTATCTTAATAATTTGTTTGAGAATCGCATTTAGTTTAGAACCGTTGGGGGTAGGGGCTAGACCCAACTAACGCTACAGTTGACCTTGGGTCAAGCTGAGATTTAGAAACGTTATGCAAATGATGCCGTGATTGGTACCTACTGGAAACTGTCCATCACGTGCCACGAGGATGAGACGTAAGGTTTGACCAACCAGGAGAAAGTTGTCACATGCACCAGCCATTGGGCAAATGTTCACCCAATAGAATTAATAGGAATTTAGGACAGATGCCATGATGGCGTGGGCGAGCAGTCCTTATATACTGGGGAGAAACCATGAGGCGCTCGCTCTCCCAGAACATCACAGGTCACCCTGAGATTTAGGTTCTAGGGGCTAGACTGTGGGGAACAGAGCCTTGCTGAAGGGGTTTCAGGTTTGTTAGACTTATAAAGATATTTAAATGTATGTTAGAGGTAGATGTTATTATCCTGTTAAATATTGATTGATATATTGTTAGTCGATATATGTATGTGTATTTGTATTTTCAGCAATTAATGTAAGGTAGTGTTGCCTACAGTGAAGGAAGTAACGTAGGGCTAGAATAGCCAGGAGTACTACTTAGTGTTGAAGTGAGCACCAGATGTGCTCTATAGGTAAAAGTGGGCAAAGACGACCCTGAGCCGGACGAGAAGATACTGTTAGTAAACAGTGCAGCCAGCTGTCAGTCATTGAGTAACTGAGGGGCGTGGTGTTTA
This sequence comes from Ampullaceana balthica, assembly GCA_944989445.1. NCBI lineage: Eukaryota > Metazoa > Mollusca > Gastropoda > Lymnaeidae > Ampullaceana > Ampullaceana balthica. The sequence continues at coordinate 156,183 of CALYLW010000837.1, forward strand.
TCGGCCTATCAGACGATGTGTGGGTTAAGCATCGGTGACCAGTGAGGTGGAACACGGACGGACCCCGTGACCTGAGACAGTGTGTGAGGTCGGCAGGCATATAGCGGAGCTGGCCGAATCAAGGGACGTAGTACCCACTTGTAAACGTACCTTTAATATATATATATATATATATATATTGTGTAAATGAAGTAGTTATATACTACTAGATACTATATTCTATTTTATATGTATCTATTTAATGTAAATAAATATTTTCTCTCTGTTGTGGACAGAGGTGTTAAGTGTCATCATTTATATTATGTGTTTAAGTATTGTAGTTCGAGATTAGTATTAATACTTAACACTGGGGGCTAGAGCCAAGATTGTATACATGTATTAATGAATATTACCCTAGACAACAAGAGTCATTAATAGTATGTATCTTTAGTTGTATTGTACCTAAGTTGTCAACAGTCAAGCAGCTCTACCTGTATATCCTCTGGGGCTGAGTCAGCTTCTGCACTAAATAGCAAGCTGAGGATATTGAAGAGTGGTTCCAGGTTCTTGAAGTCATGGAATCTCCTTTCAAATTCCACAGCCATGGCATCCTACTGAAACGTGTGCATGTCAGCCGTTTTACCAGAAGTGGTTTCCTGTTTCAGCAAAGGAAAATGGCAAAACCTGTTTTCACCTGCTTGACTGGAGAACAGGGAGAGCTTTGCCTGAAATGATTTAGCATGCACGTACATTTCGTGTGCAAACAAGCTATTGCCCTGAAGTTTGACATTCAGTTAATTCAAATTTTCCATAGCGTCAATAGCAAACATGAAGTCTAAATTCCACTCTTCATTAACAATGGTAGTAACAAATTCACAAACAAAACACTTCATCTCCAGGAACATAACTATTTCTTTCTTCAGATCCCACACTCGCCTCAATATCTTGCCCGGGCTCAGCCAGCGGACACTGTTGCGGTATATAATATTATATTATTGAGTTTCCAAATCTTCAAGCAGTGCCCTGAAATGCTTTTGGTTGAGTGCCCTGGCTCTGATTAGGTTTATCACTCTGGCAACTGGGGCCATAGCATGCTTGATATTCAACACAGTTTTACACAGACTTTCCTGATTGATGACACAGTGCGGAGATAAGAGTGTATGGTCCGCATGTTCTTCTTTAATTTTATTTTTTATCAACTTGACAAAAATTACGTTTTTTCCAGTCAAATCACACGCTCCATAGGTTGTTAATTCGCTCTCTTGTTCCACACCAATCAACTTCTTTCAACGCGATTCTCAAAAGCATTGAATAAATCCCGGCCCGGAAGTTGTGTTTT